>JAJOZX010000041.1:800000-1087500 GCA_023014485.1 Bathynomus jamesi | reverse complement strand
GTTGCGTAGTATGCACAGTTAGGATAAAAATATTTCCGGCGCTGTAAATTAGTGTACTTGTAACTTCTTGTAGCTCTTTTTCTCTCTTCTGATATATATATATATATATATATATAACGTGTGCCATAAAAAAGGTACATTTTAAAAAGGCTATAAAATCAACATTTGTCATTTAATTTTAATAAAACTTCTACTCAATAAAACATGTGTATTTATCTATATGCAAACAAGTTTTCAGACTAAAATATCAAATAATTCAAATTCTATCAACATTTAACGAAAGAGTATGATTTTTCTACTTAACATGCAAAAATTATTAAACCTTTTTAATATTTTTGTATAAAAATAACTTTTAACGTAAAATTTACCTGAAATTATTAAAAAAAATTGTTCGAAATGCTTTCCTTCCATTTCAATAACTTTTTATTCTTGGCCGGAATTCATCTATGGCTCGATTTACTTGTTCCTGTGGAAGCTCTTCCCATTTTTGAATGATGATCTCGCGTAAATGAGCGACATCTTTTATTCTACTCCTGTAGACTCGCTCTGCTAAGTTCTCCCATATTCCGGCCAAGAATAAAAAAGTTATTGAAATGGAAGGAAAGCATTTCGAACAATTTTTTTAAGAATTTCAGGTAAATTTTATGTTAAAAATTATTTGTATAAAAAATATTAAAAAGGTTTAATAATGTTTGCATAGTAAGTAGAAAAATCATACTCTTTCGTTAAATGTTGAGAAAATTTGAATTATTTGATATTTTAGTCTGAAAACTTGTTTGCATATGGATCTACAGATCTACAGAAGCTAAGGCTAACAAAGACCCTAAGATCCACTCTAAGGTTAGCCCGAGAGAAAGGAAAGAGAAGGGGGTTAAGAGAAGAGAATAAGGGGTTAAGTAGCAACACCAATCACTCGTGGGTAAACATTCATTCAGAAAAAGAGAAAGAAAGACTCCCCATCATCATACGCCGGCCACTGCCGACAAGTCGGAAAAATAGTCGAAGAGAATAGGAGAGGAGTGAAAGATGAAAAGAAGTAAAATAACCATGCAAACAGTCTTAACTCACTGTCATACCATGCAAACTACAGACATGCAAGTAAAGTGGGTTGCAGACATGCAAGTAAGGAGAGGATTAAAACAAAATAATAAAAAAAGTAGGTAGAGTATAACAAAAAGTGGGTTAGTTTACTCTACGAGCTACATCTACGTTCGTGTTAGTATAATTTTTTTTTTTAATTTTATTGCTGGCATCACACGCTGGCATGTCACAAGCTGGCATTAATCGTCAACAGACTCATTCTCGACCACCACCCCGAGAGCTCCTGTTACTAATTGTTTTTTTTATTTTAAAGAACGTTAATATTTTTAAAATGCATATCTAAACGGTTCTTAAACATATTAACGCTGGTAGAGTTAACGACTGACGAGGGAAGATTATTCCATTTATGAATTACTTTAAACGTAAAGAAGTTTTTAGCGATATTAGTAATGAAACCTCTGCCATGCAACTTAAATCCGTTATTACGAGTATTGCTATGATCAAAAGTGAACAGTTTGTCAAAATTTACGTTATCGATTTTATTAACGATTTTCAAAACTTCAATAAGCTCCCCCCTTAAGCTCCTAGTTTCGAGTGAATGCAAGTCTGACTCTTTAATCCTATATTCATAAGGCTTGTTGCGCAATGACGGAATTAGTTTCGTGGCACGACGCTGAACCCTTTCTAACCTATCAATATCCTCACGCAAATACGGGCACCAAAACTGAACGGCATATTCTAAATGAGATAAATACATGTTTTATTGTGTAGAAGTTTTATTAAAATTAAATGACAAATGTTGATTTTATAGCCTTTTAACACTACCTTTTTTATGGCACACCCGTTGTATATATATATATATATGTTCCTCTGAGTATTTTGGTGAAAAACAATTGGTTTTTATTTATTAACGATTCTGTCTCCTTCGTGGTTAATTCGTCATATATATATATATATAATATATATATATATATATATATATATATGGTGTGGATGTAATAATACATTTTCTACTCATCACATTTAGTTGTAAAATGTTTCATTAAACTAGCAGGTATCCTCAATTTTTAATTATAGATTAGTTTGCAATAGTACTGAGCTAGACTTTCTGAATACAACTCGATTTATGAAAAAATTGGATTTTAATTAAAAAAAATTTAGAAAATGTATGAACTAATAAAGTTAAATACCCTTTCTCCTTATAGGTCCGATGCAAAACTCGATCGTATAATAGCTACTTTTCATGACAACTTTGAAAAGCAAATAATCAACGGCGATTTCGAGGTTTTACAACGCAGTCAACCAGTGAACTGAATACGGAAGTCGAAGTATTGACTCACGTCCGGTCCAACGATTGCCATGTTGTCGGGAAACTAATGTAAGCTATTTTCTTTTGGTTAAGAACAAGACAGTGTATTTCCATAAATTTATTAAATGATAAAAATAATGTTTTATAAATTAGTACAATTCAGCTTAGATTAGTTACAGGTTTAGCATCCAATAATTAGCTACAGAGCACAAGACTAACATTATTAGGGACATCTTATATTTTACACAATATAGTTGCAATTATATATATATATATATATATATATATATATATATGTGTGTGTGTGTGTGTGTGTGTGTGTGTGTTTACACTAGCAGATGAGTTGGGTGTGATATCAAACGGGTAAAGGTTAAATTGATCGATGAATTCTTTCTGCGTAAAACTTTACACAATACATCGAGTGCGCACAAATGGGAACCTTTTTTTTATCTGCACGCATAACAATTCATGATTTAGCTCAGTGTCGTACAAATCGAATAATTTTTAAAAATTTATAAGCTCCTTTCCACGTGATATGTGCAGGAGAAATGAAAGGCAATACATCCCGCAAATATTACTAAAATATTCTTCTAATCGGTGGGTATTCCATTCAATTTCAGGGATATGCAACTGTTCGAGAAATTTTACAATAACAGGGTCACTCCAGGGATGAGTCCCCAGTGAATTAAAATAATGCATTGTTTCCCTATTTTAAAAGTATATTGTAAACAATGAATCCCTTCGCCACCAACAATGTCCGTGTTGACAATAATTCCCCCCCATTTTCTCATAGTTGTTAATTTAAATTTTTCATTTTTCGCAAACACCGATAAATTTGGAGCGTGTGATTCGGTCACTATTCATTACTCTCTGAAGTGTATTCGCATCCATTTTAAAAGTCAGTGACTACGTTCCTGAAGCGGTCAACCTCAATTAGGGTTTGTGACTCGAGGTATACTAGTACCCTTATAGGCGCGCGTCTATCGGGTTGGCGAATTCCAATCTGACTGAGATTTCCCACTTTGTTGTGGACTTAAGTGTGTATTTACACTAGCAGATGAGTCGGGTGTGATACCAAACGAGTAATGGTTAAATTGATCGAGGAATTCTTTCTGCGTTACCCCAATCCCGAGCTCATCACAAGCACCTGCAATATGGGCCAGATTACTATAAGCTCTCGCGCAAAGCGGGAACACAGCGTCTGATGAGTAGTCCGTATCTATAGACCCGCCCAACGCAACGCCATTAACGTATAGTCATATTTTTAAGGCCGAAATTCTCGAATTGAAAGGCGTTCTTTTTATATTTTCCATTCGTCGAAGCGTGATCCTGCATTCAAATTAATAACCTTTTAGGTAGAACTCCAAGGGCCACGTTTTTTTATCTGTTTCGAGGCCAACCGTGCGGGCACCGTGTATAGTTTGATCTGTACTGTTAATTGGGTATTTTATTGTTGCGTGTAGTAATTTTTTTTCAATTTCTACATATTTTGACGAACTTAATTTCACTCGCCGTACACACAGATATGTTTCCATAGTGTGAATCATAACGGGTTTTGCGCCCTCTTCTTGATCAAGCCCCAGATTTATGCAGATCTCAGGAATCGTGCGGGTAAGCTTTAATAATGTGAAGTTTGTATGGAGACGTCCATAGCATTCATATATCTTCTTTTTAGAATTTTTAAATGTATCCTTTATATTACTTTCGTCTGTAGTCTGATAATAGCCCTCGGCAGTTAAAAAGGTATCCTTCGCTTCTTTTGAAAAGTTGAGGACATTTTCCAGATAGGCTTGTAGGTGATAATAACCCGTTCCTGCCGAAATGTTGACCTGGTTTAAATACACCTCACACTGACTGAATATGGAGTGCAAAGTTGGTTTCAGGGTATGCACAATAATTATCATCGCAGTTCGTTCCATCAGAATGGGCTATACATAGTTTACCGTACATGTGCATGCAGCTTGGATCAAAAAAGTATGGGCCTGAGCTGGGTATCACGAATTCTATAGGGGCACTCGGGGGAACTAATTGTGTTTAATGGGTTAATTGTAATAAAGTCACTGTGCTCAATAGAAACTTGTGTTGGGGGAATATCAAAGAGGGACAGCTCCGATTTACAACATTGTGAGCTACACGGATGGATGAAGCGTGCCATGACGAGTCAGAAATAGTGCCACCTCTCTCGACAACTAGTAATCAGCCTATGATTCGTGAGAGCAATGTCCTCAGCTTATATCAGTTAAACAAATGATTAACCATAGGTTTCATTCGCTTAGAACACTTCTTTTTTGATGTCCTTTTACGTTTAACGCCACGTGTTGGTAACCCCTTCTTCCAGACAGCCCTCTTCTTCTTCCCGTCACCACGCATTTTTCTCTTTGCATCTTTGATGATTTCATCCCGTGTATGTTTTAAATGTTTTTTTTTAGAGCTTCTTTAGATTTAGCTCCGCCCATTATGTCTTCTACCGTGCTAAAACCTGATTGTAACGCTTTCCTCCCGAGGTATCTGGTCTCCCTCTTCAACAGTGGGACAGCCGTGCGTAGTATGGATGAAAAAATGGATCCAAGTCCACTCCCACGCTGATATCTCACCCCCTCGATATACTGTGAAAGGCCTTCGGGTCATTGTAACTGAATGCGGCGAAAGTGCAGCTTCACTGTTAAGCTCCTATCACCGACTGGGAAATTTTTTCCCTCAATTGTTCTTATATATATTGAGATATTGGTTAATAGATTAGTCGCAACATTCACATAATGGGGCTTATCATATGTAATGCTGAAGTTCTTCCCTCTATGGTTGGGAATGTGTGTAATGCGCAGCAGACGCGCCTGGGTATCCCCAACAAATTGATACTCCACGATATTGCTGTAAATATAGCACATGTCTGGGGATGGATAGCCATCACCCAATTTCTCCAATTTCAACTGATATATTAAGCTAGACAAGTCATGTTGTGCCTCGTGAAAGACATCTCTTTGGAGCGCTACTCCATATCGGCCCTAGGTTATAATTTTGAAGTCCTCTGTCTTTAATATTTTTATTATCCAGTGATTTTAGGGTCAGAGCATATGCAGGAGTTTCTTTGTTTACGATTTCGTATACTAAATAAGCCATAAGATTTGAGCTTTTTGAACTTTCGTTTAAGTCTCTCACAACATCCTCGGCCGCACCATAACGACCGGGGCATAGTGTTACTACTGTAGTGTAATACAGTGCCTCTCCAATCCGGGCGGTAGGCATGGCTTCATCCCTAATTACCCCGACCTTTTCACACTCATCACGATCTCTAAGAACTGTAAAAACGGGTTCTTTATAATCAATACTTAAGAAGCTGGTGGATAGCTGAATTTCGCATAGCACCACCTCATACGAATCACGTTCCAATTCAGTGGGCCCATGCAGTTCTGTTACAAAGTTGGCTAGGGTATTGTTAGGATGTACAGACAGAGAAAAAGAGGACGGGAGTGTGACATAGAAGTGGTTAGGCGCCATGTTGTACACTATTTAAGCTTCATTATAGCAGCAGCTTTTATATAGGTGTTGAAGCTTTCTGGGGACATTAGCCATTTCACCAGGTACAGTTTTCACTTTCCTGAACTTTTGTTGCCTAAAATTTTTTCAATTTTAAACACATTTTTTCCTAAATTAAATGTCACTTTCTGCAACTCCTCGCGGTAAAAGCCTCCTGCGATTTCTTCCCCATTCAAATCTTCAACGTAATACGGCATTATCTCACCTTTAGGTCTCATAGCCCTAACTTTAAAAATCTCACGTGGCCAGCCTTGCTCAAAGCCCTTCGCGAATTTATTTCCTGAACGTGATAGCCTTACATAATCATTAGTTTTGAAATGCGTAGAGTGTGGCGGTGCTCTACGAATATCTCTTCTCACCTCACGCTTTGTGTGCGTACCTCTTTCTAAAACCTCGTTAGGTGTTGTCCTAATCGCGCGATGGTGTGAACGGTTGTATGACGAGGCCAATGATCCCAGAATGTTTATATATCTGTGTGTGTTTTTATGTGTAAAATAGCGATGCATGCGTTCCTTTATGGTACGTTGAACTCTTTCAACTAAATAGGCCTTATGTATAGAATTGCTAGTGTAGTAATTGATATTAAACTCTACCAACATGTTCTGAAAAGGTCGGCCTATAAATTCTTTCCCCATATCCGTACAAAAATAGCCTGGAACCCTGTTTTCTTTCAACATCATCGTTTTGGTAGTTATAGCAACTGTTTCAGGCGATTTATTTTTCAGAGGAATTAGCCACAGATATCTAGAGAACGCATCTATTATGAATAGGATGTAGCGATAGCCATCATTATATACTGAATATCTTTGCTTGTCTGTTAAATCCGCTTGCCAAATAGAATCAATCGAAGCCGCTGTTGTCCTGGCTGTTTTAAACCTTTTTCTCACCGGCTTATGAAGTGTTTAAGCATCCTGCTCCCGCAAAAACCACTCAACATCTTTTTTCCCTAGTCATCATTGTAAACACCCTCTGTACAGTCTATCAACACCACCATAGGAGGCTGGGTTAGAAATGTCATAATAGCGTTTTCTTAATATGTTAGCCATTTGCTATTTTAGAGGCACGTGGATAGGGTAGGCCGTTGTTGTTTGATCTCTTCTTTCTCCTCTTCAGAGATGCTACCGTTGGGGGTGATGGCGTCCTCAGTTGTGGCACATGCGAGACTTGCTCCAAGTCTTTTAACCTATTCAGATTTTCTATCAATGTTTTGGGGACACTTATTTGTTGTAATCTTGCTTTAATATATTTCCATTCTGATGGTGAGAACCTTTCCCACTTTCTTACCAGATCATGGACAATGTCGACGATATTCGAGCCCTGTACCCTTGTTCCTTCAACAATGACCTCACCTGTATCGGCCCACTGTATGATGGGGGTCCTCACTCAATAGATTATAAAGACTTAAGCCTTTATTCCTCAATGTATGTAGGAGACTGCTTTTTAATACATGCTCGATGTGTTTCGTTCCGTTATTCTATGGTTGGTCATCTCTAACGTCGGCTTCAGATCCTATGTCGCCATGCTCGTCGTTGCTCGCGCTATGTCTAATAACCACCGGAAGGAATTTCTGCAGAGCCTCTTGGTATAAGATCCTTTTCTCATCAGGTGACTTTTCACTATTTAATAGGTCTATCAATTAGCTTTCCATTCTTTTAAGCCTGCTTTTACGAGGTTCCAGAACCGTGTCTGGAATCTTTGAACTTTGCAGTGAAGCATACACCTCGTGCGGAATCACTACCACTCTCTTCATTATATTAATCTAGTCAGTAAAGGTCACAAAACTGAAAATAAGATGGGGAGGAATGATCCCCCTCTTTGTACAATAATTCGCTTTTTCTTCTCCACAGTTTGACTTTTACGAGCGAGCGTACGTATTATGTTCTTGTAACGACGTAGTTGAGCTTTCTGAGGGGATTTCATTGGTACATTACATTTTATAACATTAAGGCAGATTTCACAGATGCATTTTAAAAAGTCGGAGTCGATATTTTTAACAAACATCTGCTGCAATGCCCAGGGCAATCGATGATAGATTTTTATAATTCACGGTATTTCTTTAGCCTATATGTCATTCTGGAATATACACCGTTTCAGGATCGTTTGGGAATATATTCGTTCTTGGAAGCACCCTAAACGTGTTTCACGGGTGAAGGTCACAAAGCAAATATCCAAAGCAAATGACTTGTAGCTTCTTTATAAACTTCCAAAAACTCCTTATGCTGATTCGGGAACATTTGATTGGCTAGTACCCCAATTTGTGACACATCTCTACGTTGTGCGAATAAGACTAGACATTGTGTATTTAACGACACATCGCGCATGTATCTATTTTTGTTAAGATGGTGGGAGAACACTGTAAATGTCTCGGCAAACGTTTTATCCATTTCCAACATGAGATCGTCAATTACAATGACTGTACGCTCATTTCCCTTTAACGAATTAACGTCATATACGCCTTTGTGGAACAAAATATCATCTTGGTACGCGTTGAACACTGACTGGTACGTCGAATAGCACCATATTACTTTATGCACAAATTTTGAGAACATCTCCCCATTATCTTTAATGATTTTAAGAATAAACACAATTTTACCATATCCTGTAGGGCCAGATATAATACATGTGGAGGGGCTTGTGAACCTGAATTTTTCTACAGATTCCATCTCTAACACGTTACAACCCTAGGTGGAACGTTTACAAAATATAGCAAAATTTAAGTGTTGCTCTTTATATTCTACAATCTTGTTTTTCTTCTTTCACAGAACCGTGAATGACGATGAAGTACAGCAACCCATCATCGATATTACAGACGACCCCGATGACAGTGTAGTTGTGGCCACAGATTCCACCCCCGCTGACGAACCCTCACCAGCGACACCTCCACCACGTGGCAGTTCAAAGCGAAGGCACGATGATGGAGAACCTTCTACGTCAGGTATAAAACGTGCCAGGAGTGAACCGGTTGCTAGACCCCCAGTAATAGAGCCCCAGCCCTCTTCGTCTTACGACACAACCTCTACGCTAGCTCCCTCCTCAATTAAATTTGTACCCCCATTATTCCTGTTCAATTCCAGGTACACCCTCCACACCAGCAGCTTCTCGTGCTGTAGAGGAAGGTATAGCACCGTACAGCAACGGTGTTGAACATGGACTGCGGCGCGTAGTTGAACGTATTTTGGAGTTTGCCCTTCAGAACCGCGACGAACGTGAAGTCCGGACGAGGTTGTCCTTCAGGTTCGGGACAGATGACGGGGATGTAGATGATTTTTGGGTTGTAATACCATTCAGACGCTTGGCAGCTGTAGACACAGAATACATCTTGAGTCATATAATGCAGGCCTCTCAAAGTAGTACAACCTTCAATATGGACAACTTCAGGGTAGATATTGGCAGAGTATTACGTGTTGCTGGTCATAGTGCCACACCTTATACTCTTAACTTCAATTCTCAGGCTATTTACAAAAAGCATATAAACGCCGAGCGTGGTTGCGGCTTTGTAGCAGTCGTCTTTGCCCATATGTTTACTGTACTAAATACCTGGGTCAAAAATATTTGGTTGCCTACGGTTGTGCAACGTGCTCGTAAACTGGCTTCAGATTGTAAGCTTGAGTTTAAGTGTAATATAGGTCCTGAAGAGCTGAGAAGGGTAGAGCAGGAAATGAATGTTCGTATAGTTATATTTGGAATTGATGATCGTCGAAGGACCGTGTATGTTTTTGAAAGCTGTGTGAGAGACCGTACAAGACTTCTACTTATTTTAGGATTGTCAGGAACAACGTATCTCCCCATTCGCAATATAAAGGACCTTTACGTTAGTTATGATAAAAGTCGAAAATATGGAAGGCATGATGATTTGTGTAAGGGATGTCTCGAGTTTGCGATGTTATAGCGAAATAATAATAATAATAATAATTACACTAGGCAACAAAGATTTTGTTACAGAAGACCAAATAGGTGCTCCTAGCTAATTTCGTATGCTGATTTCAAATCTATAATTAGATTTTTTCTATCACGTCTAGATTTTGTGTAAAATGCAAATCACTTTTAGTAAAATTTTCTACCACGTCCAGATTTTGGTTTTAATCGGCTTAATGCCAGTAATATGAAACTTGCTTTTCAAGGTTAAAGCAATTTTTTTTGCCAACTATATACAAATTCGAACAATTTTGATAAATAAAATTTATCCCGAGTTGGCAACACTGAGTCAAGAGCATAGTAACGGGCAACGGCCCAACGGCCAGTCACTACGTGACAGTCAAGCAGAACGGTTGTTGAAGCTCTCTGCTGATGAGCAAGTGACAGGTTGTGGTGACTTGTGTGTTTTTATAGCATTTGTTTTGTACTACGGTGTGTATTTCTTTTTATTTTGCACATCGTAATAATTACTTTCTACGTTTTTTCAGATATTGTATGGTAATTTAAAATGGCATCAAATAGACGTGCTTGTGTAAGTCACCCAGACAACTTCTGCTTTGTCTGTGGACAATATACACCTAAGCCACAACGTAGAAACATAACAACAAAGATTAAACTTGCCTACAAGTGTTATTTTGACTGTAAGTTAGGAGACCAACAGAGGGACTGGACACCACATATTTGCTGTGCACAGTGCAATGCAATGTTAATAGCTTGGATGAATGGTAAAAGAAAAGCTATGCCGTTCTCAGTCCCCATGGTTTGGCGTGAGCC
Source organism: Bathynomus jamesi (assembly GCA_023014485.1). Classification (NCBI taxonomy): domain Eukaryota; kingdom Metazoa; phylum Arthropoda; class Malacostraca; order Isopoda; family Cirolanidae; genus Bathynomus; species Bathynomus jamesi. Next base: position 1,076,927 of record JAJOZX010000041.1, on the reverse strand, counting down.
GAAAAATCACTTCAATGATTGTTATTTTTGTTTGACAAAGATTGCTGGTTTCACAAAGAAAAACAAATCAAAGATCACGTACCCAAACTGCGAATCAGCAATGAAACCAGTACCACATGATGAAACAAATCCACCACCAGTTCCACCAGCAACGATAACAGACAGCAGTTCATCTGAAGATTCTGCTAGTGATATAGAAACAGGGAAAGATGGCATATATGTTCCAGATGCAAATATTTCCCCACATTTGTTAAGTCAAGCGGAGTTAAATGACTTAGTGCGCGATTTGGAATTACCAAAAGAAAAGGCAGAGTTGCTTGGTTCAAGACTTCAAGAATTTAATCTTCTCCAACCAAACACCAAAGTTTCCCATTTCCGCCATCGCCATTTGCAGTTTTCATCATTTTACTTACAGGAAGAAAACGTTTGTTTCTGCCACGATATCAGTGGTCTGATGCAAGGGATTGGCTGTCGCTATGATCCAAAAGAATGGAGACTGTTCATTGACTCTAGTAAAGCTAGCCTTAAAGCTGTATTACTGCACAACGGCAATGAAAAACCTTCAATACCTGTAGCACATGCCACTGGCCTTAATGAGACTTATGAATCGATGAAACTGCTGCTAAGACTCATCAAATATAAGGACCACACATGGAATATTTGTGGCGACCTTAAAGTTGTATCATTACTTCTTGGGTTACAGTTGGGCTACACAAAGCATATGTGCTTTTTGTGTCTATGGAACAGCAGAGATGACAAGAACCACTACAAAAAACATGATTGGCCATCTAGAACTGAACATGTTGTTGGTAAATACAATGTGAAACACCCAGCACTTATTGACCCTCAGAAAGTACATCTTCCACCACTTCACATTAAACTTGGCCTTATGAAAAATTTCGTGAAGGGTATGGATCATCAAGGTAGTGGTTTCCAATATTTAAAGGATAAATTCAAAGGAATATTGACAGATGCTAAGCTAGAAGCTGGAGTTTTCACTGGACCACAGATCCGCAGTGTCATCCACGACTCATCGTTTCCATCTAACCTAAATGAGAATGAACTAGGAGCATGGACATCTTTCGTTGAAGTTGTCAAAAATTTTCTTGGAAACCACAAAGCTGAAAACCACCGTAAACTCGTAGAAAACATGCTTAAATCTTATGAAATAATGGGATGCAGAATGTCTTTGAAAATTCATTTTTTACATTCTCATCTTGACTTCTTCCCGGCCAACCTTGGGGCTGTAAGTGACGAGCATGGTGAGCGCTTCCACCAACAGATCTCAGTTATGGAAAACAGATACCAAGGTAATTTCAACCCAAATATGATGGGAGATTATTGTTGGTTCCTGCAGAAGGAGAGCTCGTCATCCTACAAGCGACAAAGGAAGAAGACACACCAAAGTTTCACTTAAGAACAGGAATTTGCCTTTCAGTAGTAACAACAAAATACTAACGCGCTTTGGGTGGATGGTTGGGCGCACGGGTGGTAACTTAACTCCGCCAGCGGAATTCCGCTGTCTGTCTTAAGCCAGAATAAAGGAGGAAAGACATCCCTGTTCACTAATTATTTAAGTATGCTTAACATAAAACGTGGCACGGAAAAGTAGCTTAGACGGCTTTCGTAATAGAAGCGGGTGAGAAAAAAAATGAAAAATAGGGGTTTTCGGTTACACAAAATCTGGACGTGATAGAGAAATTTTGATATCAGATCTGAAATCAGCATCAGCGCTTTAGTAGGAATCAGTAGTTCACGTGTCTGTAACAAAAAAAAAGTTGAAATTTGTTGCCTAGTGTTATTGGTTTTGTTTAGCCTCCTTCGCAACATCTAAGGTCGTATGACGGAGGGGACCTACAGCTTAACGTGGAATCCGAACTACGGGTCGCTACATAGTCTGCACGCAGCGGACGGTATCCCATCCAACTACTATCCAACCCAATGTCGCTTTGACTTCGCTGATCAACAGGAAGCGGTGTTACGACATTGGCTACGACGTAGTCCCTATAGCGAAACATTGTAAGGAATACCACATGGTATGTGAGCATGGTAAAAGCTCCAAATGTGAAAGTCGTGTAGTTGAAGCTGAGAAGAGGGAATGTAATGTGTGCAGACGTACATTTTTCAATAATAAATGGTTGAGTTCCATAAGTCAATTGACACTTGCAGAAAATTGAGAATCTTGAATGTGGTATGTTTCATATGATGGCTAATTGGGGAAATTCAAGCATAAATGTGATGAAATTCACTGTCCTACATGCCATGAGAAATATAAGGTGGATGGAGTAAAGCATGTATGTTATATGAAAGACGCTAAGCCCAAAAATAGACTTTGTATAACTATGTACTACAATATAGAAACTTACACAAACCCCGAAACCACATCTACTTGTAAGCCAAACTATCTGCGATGAGTGCATGGAGGTTGAGTGTGATGAGTGTCACGAATGTGGTAAACAGACAAACGTTTTTAAAACGATCGCACACGACAGCCCTGTGAAACTCTTTGTGTCCTATATTGTCAAGTTAATGGACAAGTTAAAAAAAATGACTGTGTATATTCTTGCCCATAACGGGGCAAAATTTGACACACAGTTCCTTTACAAGGAACTGCTTGAGCACGAGTCATCAGAGATATTCACGGGTGATCCCTTGAAAAGAGGAAACAAGCTTATATAAATGCAAATAAGAGGTGATGTTCAGTTTAAAGATACTTTATTATTCACACCTTGTAAACTAGTCAAGCTACCCAAGGTGATGGGTGTAGCCGCCGCAGTTTCAAAAGGGTATTTCCCTTACACTTTCCTCACTAGTGACACTTTAAATTACGTAGGACTACTTCCCTCCAAACAATACTTTAACTACACCAACATGAGTGATGGTGAGCGTGAAGATTTTGACCGCTACTACAACAGTTTCAATGAAACTAATCCATACAATATAGCTGATGAATGAGCGTTATTGCGTGAATGAGGTGCGCGTGCTTAGAGTATGTTTCCAGACCTTTAGAAGGATGTACAGTGCTTACAAGAAGTCTCACGCTTCTGTCTCGTCCCAAGCTAGTCTGTTAGGTATAAAATGGGCGGTCCTTATGGCAGCGGAGGTGTGTTCGGATTGGTGCACATAACTGCTCTAACACAATCAATGACGTCGATTATTACGTCACTTCTGCTACATTTTAGTGTTTAAAATACAAATGATTAAAAAGCAGAATGGAGCAAGTTTCGGGATGTTGGGATGGTTATGGAGCAATCCTAGTCATCATAATATTAGCTGGGCATTACATTATACCGTCTCAATATACTGTAGACTATAGAGAACGACTAATTCGGCAAATATCCCAAATCATGGCATGATACCTAAGTTATTTTGACGCAGGTCTAAATTATTTGCTCAAATGCAATTATTGATATTAAGTAATTGTTGGGAATTGTTGTCAATATTGTTGTTTGTGATATATATCCTACGTGAAGAATCTAATGACCAAATTCCTCAGTGAACCTCTCACGCGCTCGCATTTCGAGGAAGTCACGGTCGTCTCACTAATAGATAGTTTATCCATTGTTTTAAGTGGTAACCTATTAAACGAACTATGTTAAACCTATTCCATCTTATGAAAGTCATTAGTCTAAAGCAAGACTGGTGGGCCGTGAATCAGAGAAATTTGCATTTGATTTGTTCATCGTAATTATTACGTAATATAGTATACTGTATATAGTAGTATATAAGAGTTTATTGGTAGCATATCATATGACAATTCCATAAACATGTGATGACCTCGATGTTGCCAGTTTTTATTTTTTTCCTGAAACTATTACCTTCTCATAGTTTGTCAACAATGCATATATTATCATCTCCACGAGCGTAGACATTGCAAGAAAAGATTCTAACTAAGGATAAGTAAAGTTCTTTCATGGTCACAATATATACTTTTATAGATGTCAAACATAAAAATATAATAAAATTCTATATTAACATAAATATATATTCGATACACATTACGTCATGGCTTTAACATCAGTATTTCGTATAGCTTCCTCCGGCATCAATAATTTCTTGCAATCGCTGCGGCATAGAAGAGGCCAGATTGTAGGGAATGTTTGGTGTTCGGCGTAAGCTCTCCCAATTATTCCTCGTGTGAGCTAAAAGTGCTTCAAATGTTCTTTCATTGCGTTGCTCCCATTCGTTAATCATTATTGCCCAAAGGTTTTCAATCGGATTCATATCAGGAGAACGTGGTGGAAGAATTAGATTAATGATCTCTGGGTGATCTTCGTACCACGCTCTCACAACGTTACTCCTATGAATGGGACTGTTATCTTCCATTAAGTAAAATGGTTCCGGTGCTGGAAGCAGATACGCACGAACACTGGGTAGCAGCACCTCTTCCAGTATCTGGCAATATTGCTGTCCAGTAAAGCGTCCATCTACTTGAGTCAATTCTCCGACACCATAGCCAGACATCCAGCCCCACACACCGAGATTGATGTGACCACTACGTTTGCTCTGGAAAACATTTCCTTCTTCATAGCGTTTTCCGCGCTGCCTCCAACAATGCAGGGAACCATGACTATCTGTTGAAAATGTTTTTTCGTCACAGTACACAACTTTTCTCCAGAATTCTTCCTCCTGCGGCAAGTATTGCAAGGCAAATCCCATCCGCGCCTCTTTATGCTCAATCGTCAATGCAGGTTTTATAGCTGGACGGCGAGAAAAATACCCTGCCTCGTGAAGTCTGTTGTTCACTGTATTTGCGTTACAACGAAGGTTCAGGTGTCTGTAAATATGCGTCGCTGGAACAAACGGATGCTCTCTGGCATGATTAACAATCGCAGCATCTTCTTCTTGAGATGTTGAACGCGGAGGACCAGACCTCGGCAAAGTAGCGATTCAGTTTTCTGCTTCATACCGATGAATCCACCGTTCCACAGTGCTTCGACGAACGTCTAGTCGTCTTGATATTTCTCTTATTGGCACACCATATTCATGCAATGTCACCATTGCTCCCCGCATTGCCTGGGTCGTCTCGTGGTGCACAGACGGCCTTTCCATCTTTGTGTAAATGGCTTATGTGAAGCGTGCTGGGACGATAAAGGAAATGAGGATACCATGCACCCCCTTCTGAAATTAATTTCGGTTGTGAAGGGTACCAACCCTTCGAATGGTAATAATAATCAGCCAATTTCCTATTTTGCTGAACATATGCATAAAAAATTCGTCTTAAAAGCCAAGGATCCAAAGATTGTCAGCAATAGTTTATATCCCAACTGAATATAGTCAGCCATCAACAGTATAATCATATTTTATTTCCATAACTACTCATGACTACTCTGTCATAGTAAATAACCTTATTATGACTTAGGTAGTAGTGGTAATTCTGAGTGGCGGCCTCTAGCCACATACGTTAAACCTATCAGTGCGTCTAAGACCAGACTCTTCTGTTTCTGTCAATTCATTGTTATTTTAAGGTATTTTTCTCTGTCTTTCTAGGTCTAGGGCATTAAAATAAATATTTGAGTTCGTGTTTAGCATTTCCTCCTCCCTTCGTAATTCCCCACCCAACCTCGTTTCGTTCGACATAGCAACGCTTACCTCCATCCTCATTCCACTTCCTTCATTAAACCTATTATCGCTTTTACTGTTCCTTCCTTCAATCCTTCACTGCCAGCGTTCTTAAACCTAGCACATAAATTATATAATATGGAATCTAACATCTTAGATCTCTACGCATTCATGTTACTTGAAGACGCCTGTGTCTTAGGGGAATCTAAGTGTTGAGAGTGGGCTTGAGGGGTAGTCTATAGATTATTACAGATGACCTTGAACGCTCCAACTATTTAAAAATTATTATTTATTACGCACATCATCTGGCATAATACACACATGAATTTAAGTATCTCTTACACTATAGGAATGGAATTGAATCCTACCAGAGTTAAAAAGTCGCAAAATATGATAGATTAGTTTGTATTAAGAGGTCACTAAGAGAAAAGGATTTGGAGTAGAGAGAGAGAGAGAGAGAGAGAGAGAGAGAGAACGCTTTTAAATCACACCTTTTAAATGGTTTGTGGGTAAGGGCTTCACGTATGTTATTTTAGTCCAGGGTAGTTTATGTTGAGGTGTTAACGTAACTTGCACTAGGGACTGTTAATTGTAAGACAACTACCATAGCTGGGACTGAGACACGTTATCCCCTGCATAATCTATATATATCTACATACAGTATGTCTCTATATATAAATAGAGTGATCAACACAGAGATAAATGTGAACGTCATTGATGGGGTTAGAGCAATTATGTGCACCAATCCGAACACACCTCCGCTGCCATAAGGACCGCCCATTTTATAAATAATAGACTAGCTTGGGACGAGACAGAGGCGCGAGACTTCTTGTAAGCACTGTACATAAACCGTTTTAACTGCGATCCGCTGCAAGTCGCAACCACAATCGCCTCATTGTGCTTTACGGTGTTCAAGAACAATTTCATGCCTAAAGACACCTTAGCCGTCATTCACAGAAACAACCCTCGCAGTTATGGGTACAAGGCTATTTACTGGCTCATACACATGCAGCAGCAGACCAGCGTATACATAAAACAGCCCGCAACACGGAGAAGTACGCATTAAGGTTAATGGTCATGTTTTTTGGGTTGATGGTCTAAGCGAAGACCGTGCCACTGGTGAGAAGACTGTGTACTCATTTAACGGTTGCTGGTGGCATGGGTGCCCCCGTCCTGTGTGTGGAATCGTAGGAGATATCCACGGTAGATCTTCTGCCGACAGTCTTGCATGGATCCGCCCCCGCGATCAGCTTATGGGCACCCAGTTCACTCACAAGATCTTGTGGGAGCATGAGTATGATGCACGGATGGAAACAGATGGACAGTACCGTGAAGAAATAGACACACTCAAGTGTTCAATGGTGTTGGATCTTCTCAAATGCGGGGCTAGCTTGTTCGGAGGGCGTACAAACCCATTCAAACTATACTTTCTACCTACGGAGGGCGTGAAACTTCATTACTACGACTTCTGTTCTTTATATTTCTACGTGATGAAGAACAATCCGTACCCTGTAGGTTAGCGTGTGACCGTTGCCCTCCAAAAATCAAAAAATGGTCCTACAATGCTGTTCAAAGTTTTAGTGTTGTGTATTTATCTAGGAAACACCCCTGTAAATTTTCTTGGAGATCGGTCCATGTTTGAGCTAGCACCGTCGTACCAGCAAGTATTGCTATTTCAGCTTATGAACTTCATAAATAAGTGTGAAAATAGCACATTTTATCAGATTTTCATTTCTGGGTCTGGAACGCTGACCCACAAATTTTCCACGTATTATTTTATTGCATTTAATTTTAATGATGCTCTTTTCTTTTCCCTTGACAGTGATTTGATGTTGTGAATAGAGAATTTAATCATGGATACACGGCAAGATGATGAGTATGTCAGAATGTTATTGGGCACCGTACCCGAGAAGAAGAAAAGGAAATAAAGGGCTGCAAACTGCCAACTAATAGGCAGGTCTTACTATGTCTGTTAGCAAACCTTCGGGATATGCATTGGGACCAGGCTTTATCTGCCACCATTGACAATGTGCTTTTGCATTACCAGAAGGCGAATGTCCCGACCATTACAGGCAGGAACAATATTGGCCGAGTGATTAAAACTTACTATGACAAAGACTACATGATGCTTATGAAAAAGAATGAGGATAGAAGACGGGCTGATGATCCTGGAATTATGAAGTTTAAATCAGAATTGAGCCTGACGATGAAATTTTATAAGAACACAAGTGTTGAAAGACATGGCGGCTGCGAAAAAGGGGAAAACTCAGGCCGAACAAGATGCCATCGATACTGACATACTCTTTATGAAAAGCATGCTAAGTGACAGAGTAGCTACCTACTCTGGGGTAAACAAAGTACTCACAGAAAAGGCAGATGCGAGAAGAGAAGCGACAAGAGAGAGCAATGTGATCATGCTGAGAATGTACAGGCTGATATTGATTCACCTATTAGCTCTGATGAGGACGATGACATTGATGAGGCCAGCACTGCTGAACCAAAGAGAAAACATCGGAGAACAGTGAAAGAGGGAGTTTCAATTTTTGTGCCCCATGATATTCTGAAGTTGGCAGAACTTGTTTCATGCAGTGTTCGAAACAACATCTCGCCGACCCAGCTGAGTGCAATTGTGTACTCCCTTGTATCTGCATGTGGTGGAGATACATCAAAGCTGAGTCTAAATGCAAGGACGGCCCACCGATACCGAGCTTCCATCGTGTCAGAAATAAGTTTAAAAATCATGAATGAATGGCAACCATCAAACAAAGTACTGGTGTACTGGGATGGTAAACTTATGGACACGCTGGATTCCAAAGGCACTGATGACCGCCTGCCCATTCTTGTGTCTGGTGTCAATGGCACAAAGCTTCTTGGAGTCCCACCTCTTCCGCATTTGACTCAAAAAGCTGGCCTGGTTCAAGGAGACTTGATATCAACAGCAACCAAACAACTTCTGGTCGATTGGGTGTGAACAGAATGTCGTTGGTATGGTTTTCGACACAACTTCATCCAATACAGGTAAACCTATTTCAAACATCAGCGTGAATTTATCACGACATTAATACCAAAATACAGTGAATGATTTAACAGAAATCTGCAAAAAGCACGTGCCTGAAATGGTGGCCTTAAACTACAATTACATTTTTTTTCAGGACAAAAAACAGCTGCTTGCGTCTCCCTCCAAAAGGAATTAGAGCGTGCCGTATTCTGGTGCGCCTGTCGCAGGCATGTGGGCAAAGTCATCCTAGGTGTTTGCTGGGATTGCTTGAAAGTGGAGGGCTCTTCAAGTCCAAACATAATGGTTTTCCAGAGGTGAGTCATAAGCTTTACAAAATAACAAGGAATATTATTATCTAATGAACAAATTTAGTGGAATTTCTTTTATTAGACTTATAAGATATACTAACACCAAGCAAATGATCGATCATATCAATCTTAATACCCCTAAAACAATATTATAGATTAGTACGAAATACAATAATCCCAATAATTGCATTTCTAGGTTCAAGAACCATTTCTCTCAACTGGCGTACAATGAAAAAAAGAAATACTACTACCCCGCAATGCCTGGAGTGTTTGAGGAGCGCCAGCAGGAGATGGCTGACTTCTTCCGTGAATCTCTAGCCCAACCATTTACACGTGGCGACTACAAGGAGCTGGTAGAGCTTTGTCTGCTGCTTGTAACTAAAGGATCCGAGCCAGTGAACTTCACAATGGTCTACCCCGGCGCACTTCACAAAGCAAGGTGGATGGCTAAACTGCTCTATACCCTCAAGATTGTTCTTTTGTCAGGCCAGATCAAAGAGCAGTTTCCCAAAGCCGAGGTTGTGACTAAAAGTCAAATCAGCAAGTTAGAACGGTTTGCTGTGTTCACAGTCGCTGTTTATGTCCCATGGTGGATTGTTTGCCCCGTTCCAGCAAGTGCGCCACTGAATGACTTGAATTTGGTCGAAACCTTGGCTGAATTTGCCCCCATATGACGCCACAATAGTTGACAAAGCACGTGTGGCACTCGGTAGACACACTTGGTACCTAACTGAGGAGTTGGCCCCACTGGCTTTGTTCTCGTCCCAAGTACAAGAAAGGACAAAAGAGGAGATGAGGAAGGCCCTTCTTTGCCATGAAGGCACTGAAGTTACTAAGAGAGTGGGGCTCAATCATGGGGGCTATGGAAAGCCATATCTTCCCCCCGTCCCAGAAAGTGGCACTGCCCTGGTGGACCTAATTGGGCCTGACTCAAGCCGGTTCTTCACCATTTTAGGCATGCCCTATCAGTTTCTCCACAGTCCAGCCAGTGAATGGGCGGATCATGACGACTACCTGAACATGAAACGGGTTGTGGACAAGCTTCAGGTCGTCAATGAGGCTGCAGAGCGTGGTGTAAAACTTTGCCATGACTTTCTTAATGTTGCCAGGGATGAGGAGCGCTTTCAAGAAGTCCTTCAAGTAGTTGAAAATGACAGACTCCGCGTTCCTAATCAGCGCAAACGATCATCTGTTTCCGAACAGAAATCATGGTTTCTTGCTCTAGAGAAATAATACCTTGTGAATATATGATAAAACCCCTTAATGTACCATGAGAGAATAAGAATGATTAACTTTTTTGTGTTAGTGATAACAGCTTTTAATTAGGACAGGCAAATGATTTGTGTTAATATCCCTTATGATGGTTGTGTAATCTCATATATAGGCGCGTATGCCGTATAAGCAAAATCGCTATTTTTCAAATTGCTGGTGCTCACTCGAATATGCATGAATCTTCAAAAAATTGCACGTGGGTATTTTTTATGTCAATATGCAACACCAAAATTTTGAACAGCATTGTAGAACAAAGTTGGGGCAACTGTCACACCCTACTGTAGGTGCACCTGAAAAACTGGTGGGACCTGACTTCAGTGACCTGCCCACCACCGAGGTGTTTTCAACAAATTTGAACAAGTACTATTTTGGTCTTTCTTTCGTAGACGTCTCCCCCCTCGCGATTTATGGATGCCGGTCTTACCCGTCGTTATAGATCACAAACTCATGTTTCCCCTGTGCGTGAAGTGCGCAGAGGAGAATAATGGGTCCTGTAATCACACAACCAACCAGCGGAAGATCAGAGGTGTATATACAAGTCCTGAGCTGTTCCTAGCCGTCCGCCATCGTTACAGAATATTGAAGATATATGAGGTGTGGAGGTTTCAGAAACTCCCCAACCTTTTCACGCCGTATATAAATACTTTTTGAAGGATAAAATAGAAGCATCAGGCTACCCGCGAGGGGTTGAAAGCGAGGGTGAAAAATCGGCTTATATTCAGCGTTACCGTGACCGTGAAGGGATACAACTTGACCAGGCTCAAATTGTTAAGAACCCTGTCAAGCGCTTTAGTGCAAAGTTATGCCTAAATAGTCTTTGGGGCAAGTTTGCACAGAATACAGGTAAGGGGAACGTTCATTTGGCCCAAAGTTATAACGAGGTGTGGGATTATGCCAATGCCCCCGATAAAGAAGTTATGGAGATCGTGAATGTTGGTAACACGTACATAATAAAGTACATCACCGAACTAGCCACAGATACCTCACGTATTACAAACATAGCTGTAGCCAGCTTCACAACGGCATACGCACGCATCAAGCTTTGGGGATTACTACTCTCTCTTGGGCGGAGAGTGCTGTACGCTGACACAGATAGCGTAATATTCACAGAGGGAGGGTGAATACATGCCGCCTATTAGGGAATTCCTAGGAGAGTTGACTGACGAGATCAAGGATGAGTATGGTGATGGTGCATACGCTGACTCCTTTGTATCAACAGGGCCAAAAACGTATGGGGTGCGGGTGAGGGTGGGAAAAGAGCTGAAATATATCGTGAAGGCGAAGGGCATCACGCTTAACCTGGCGAACCGACGCGACGGGTCGTTAACTTCGACTCGTTGAAGGAGCTAGTGTGCTTAGAAGATGAGGGTGACCAACCTCCCCAACTGATTGTAGGAACCCACAATTTTTGGGCACAGAAACTGGGGTGTGTGAAGGAACTTAGGTGCACAAAGGTGTGTGTGTTGTAACACCTATAGAAAACTTTACCAGGTGCCTGCCACCTATGATACCGTACCCTTTGGGTACCATAGTACCTGAATGATATATATGTCTATTGTTAACGATATGTTTATTTATTACGTATATTTGAATATGCAAATGTTTCAATTAGGGTTTTATCGTCTCCTTTGTGTGTTCGTATGTACAGGAAAAAGTCCTAAGCTCCGCCCACTGTAAGATCGACCAAAGGATCACGTGACTCCTGCTGCTACTACCTGGGCATATCTCTGCCCCTGCGTACTCAGTTGGCCTCTGCAAGCCCTGGCTCTCAGAAGTATGTTTGAAGAATTCTCACATAGACGAAAAATAGTGATGGCGACTTTTGATATTGCGTGTTCAACGTTTATGAAGTGGTATTCGGTAAAGACGGAAGATGTGGTGAATCCTGAAAGACGGCCTAGCCCTCCCTCCTTTGAGACTTTTAAGGCTACATTGAACCGTGCGAAGCTTGAGGAACAAGATGTTCAAATACTCTATGGATATTCTGGCGAGAGCATTGCCGGATTTCCCGGCACAAACGATGTAATGGACTACGTTGTAGGGCTAAATTGTATAAAAGCGTACATATACCGTGAGGTGAAAGAAACAACGCATGCAGAAGAGAAGCAACGGGTATGGGTAGTTAGTCTTGTTGATGAGTGGTGTGACAGGCGGTATTATGTCATGATGGCTGCATCATATCGAGTACGCGTACTGCGGCTGAGAATGTAAACCTTGTCATCCTGGACAAGCTAAAGTACTTTTACCACTACATTCATATATATCATGACGAGGTTCGCAGTGAGGTTGTGGCTAAAGGCCTGTGTGAATTTTTAATAGAATTTAGAGACGAATGTCGACTGTTAAACAAAAAGGATAAATACGGGCACATGTTTCTCTCAAATAGTGCGCCGGAATGTTAATTTGTTTAGTTTGTGGAAATGAACGTCTAGTGCGCATTCCGATAAAACATTAAAACCGATATTGCCCCATGTATCGGAAAAATTGCCCGGTATAATGGGTACACGTACTCGCGTGATTCTTTCATGCTGGAACAAAACCGTACACGAAACATTAACGCATAGTATGACTCACTCAACCACACCTGTCTCCGAGCCAAACTGCGCACCGGTTGCTCATAGTCACCTTAGAGCTTGACCCGACTGGTTGTGCACTCTCACAATAGAATACGATGGAGCTTCCTTTGAGCAGCATTCTCAATGCCATATACGACGTGTCCGTGACGAAGTCATTGTGTGTGTTCAGACGTAAAACCGGTGCCATTAACTATGTACTTGAAACGACTTGTAGACAAGTAAACTCTGGTAAACGTAATGTTGTTTATTTAAGTGTTGAGGAGATGAATAGTCTTCGTGATAGTTGAGAAGTGGGGTGAGGATCGTTATAAAATACCTGCAGGTGTAGTTACAAGAAGAGAACAGATTAGTGATACCCTCTCATATGCTACTGTTTGTACGTTGTGTATAAATAACGATCAGCCATGCATTGATATACGACTGATGTGGAAGAATGCATCTGATAATGACGTTCTTGTTCCCACGCGAAACCGCTTCATCCTTTACAGAATTTTTGAAATCGTTGGTTTCCGCAAACTAAAACCTATATTAGACGCACGTGTTACGGATATGGTTTATTTTGATCCTGTTCTTGAATACGCATACACCGCTCTGCTCGACGGGTTTATCGAATGTAGGAATGAACATGGCGAGAATGGTCTAGAGCTGGATGCTTATTTAAAAGGTTTAGAGTTTAGACTTCGAAATATCATGAACTTTGGTACAAAGGCCTTGAGCGGTACAGGGCAGAGCTGTATCTTTATATAATTTTGTATCTTTATATAATGAGCAGCTGTCGTTACGATTTAGAAGATTATTTCGACTGCCGCTATGCGTTGTGAAGAAGAGTTCACGGTTGAAAAGCTCGGATCGGTAAGAATAAACCATTGATTGGAAAGGAGTGTTTATAAACTTGAATTTAATAATGATGTGGCTAACGACGCCCTCTTTGTGCGTGCTTTTGATTGTATTCTGTCCGTGTTTAAAGATAATTTGCCACCCAATTGTAAGATGGGCACAAAAATAGTATTGAACGATATGAAGGACCTTTACATCGAGTATAGGCACCCGCACACCTTGAGTGGTGAAATAATGCTGAATCATATTTATTGTATAGTACAAAGCAACAATGATGTAACTGTAGACTCGATCACGTGCGAGTTTAGTATTTTAGTTAAGCGCAGTAGAACATAAAGTGTATGTATTTTGATTTTATATAAGTTTTGCTGTTTATATATATATATATATATATATATATATATATATATATATAAGTATATAGTTTTATCCTGTACTATTATTATTTTTTATATGTTTTGGTGTATATATATATTATATATATATCCCCGCAAGGGGGTTCTAAGCTCGTGCTCTTGAGTGCTCTTTGTGCTCGTTTGTACGTGCTTGTTCCTGGAGGTTTCACGTGCGCCCTCCCGGCCCTAGCACCCAAGGATGATGGGGCTCGACCCTGCAGTCCTTGTCATCCTTGGTCTTTTTCCACTTCGACTGTCCCTCCACCCTTTCTTTTTCTCTGTCTTTCCTCTCACTTTTTCTTTGTTTTTCCGCTGAGATATGCCCTTTAAATAGAGGCGAATCGGTTCTTCCTGAACTAAAAAAAAAAATATATATATATATATATATATATAATTATATAGTGTGTGTGTATATATATATATATATATATATATATATATATATATATATATATATATATATATAATATATATAATATACAGGGTGGGCCGTAAGTTTCCATACATACGAAAATTTAAACGTTTGTTTTTATGTTTCAGATACCCTAAGAATATGCGTTTGTAAGATTTTGTTTACTGATGAAGCAAATTTTTACGTCAATGGAGAGGTTAATCGGCAAACATACGTTATTGGAGTATGCTAACCCTAACTGGCTGAGTCCGACGAAGATGCAAGGTGCCGGTAAAGTGATGGTGTGGGCCGGGATATGGGGTGACAGAATTATTGGACCAATTTTTTCAGTGGAAATCTTAATGCCGAAAGGTATCTTAACATGTTGCAAGAAGAGATTTTCCCATCCCTGCTAAACGAGGAAGGTAACTTCCCAGTTTTACTTCCAGCAAGATGGAGCTCCACCTCATTATGATCTTCACGTGCGTCGGTATTTGGATCAGCAGTTTCCGGATGCTTGGATTGGTCGGCGTGGTCCTGTGGAGTGGCCTCCCAGATCCCCAGATCTCACCCCCCTTGATTTCTATCTTTGGGGGCACTTGAAGGCCATGGTGTATCAGGAAAAGATACGAGACATAAATCATCTAAAGGAACGTATCACCAACGCCATTACAAGCATAACGTCAACTGTGCTAATGCGTGTTCATCAACAGTGGGGAACACGTATTGAAATGTGTTTTCAAAACATGGCAACCATGTAGAGCATATTATATAATAAAAATGGTTGTCCATAAAAAAATGTTTATTTTTCCTATGTATGGAAACTTACGGCCCACCCTGTATATATATATATATATATATATATTAAGTGCCTATTTACCTGTATATATATCAAATGGTTATATAGGTTTATCCTGTACTATTATTATTTAAGAATGTATATACGAGGAGTGATCAAAAAGTATCGATAATTTTATTGCTACGGACAAATGAATGCAAATAAGAAATAACCGTTTACATATGTGAGTGTGTGTCTTCCTGCCATCTGGCGTCTGCAGTCTGAAGCAAAATCTGCTACCATGAGTCAGTAGATGGTTGGAGCGCTTAAAGCGAGGGTGTGTCTTTGCAGTACGTCTAAATCTCGAAAATGGAGAACGCACGTGCATTAAATTTTGTGCAAAACTTGGAAAATCTGCATCGGAGACGAACGAAATGATTAAAACAGCTTTTGAAAATGATGCTCTCAGTGTAGCTAACGTTTACAAATGGCACAAAAAGTTTAAAAATGGAGAAACATTTGCTCGTACCAGAAATCGAATCTGTTGGACATTTTCATCCGTAATGAGAAGTGGAAGGGCGGCCACTGCGTTCCTTGTCTTCAAGCGATGTTTCTCCATTTTTAAACTTTTTGTGCCATTTGTAAACGTTAGCTACAGTGAGAGCATCATTTCCAAAATCTGTTTTAATCATTTCGTTCGTCTCCGATGCAGATTTTCCAAGTTTGGCACAAAATTTAATGCACGCGCGTTGCTCCATTTTCGAGATTTAGACGTACTGCAAAAACACACCCTCCTTTTAAGCGCTCCAACCAACTACTGACTCATGGTAGCAGATTTTGCTTCAGACTGCAGACGCCAGAGGGCAGGAAGACTCACAGTCACATATGTAAACGGTTATTTCTTATTTGCATTCATTTGTCCGTAACAATAAAATTATCGATACTTTTTGATCACTCCTCGTATATCCTTCGCTTAATGTGTGTATTTTTGCTGTATATTATTTATGAATGTATATTTATTTCCTATATACTTCATGAATTATTTCCCTTAACCCTTTAAGCCCTGAATTTTTTGTCGGGTTAAGTTATGAATACGTGTATTTGAAACGTTAGCAATTGGCATCTTCAGTCCTTAAAGGGTTAACTCGTCTAAATAAACAGAATGATGTAATGAGGGTTTTATTTAATTATTTTGGTTGTATATATAAACGATATTAAGGAATAAGTGGGGAGATGGGAATATATATATATATATATATAATATATATATATATATTATATATATATATATCAAGTGGCTGTTTACGCCTTCTAAGCCGTCTGACGGATTTCTAAGCCAACTGTCAAGAATATCTGAATAACGCAATCTGGCAGCTCAAACGTTATATATATATATATATACACACATACATCTGCCATTTACGCCTTCTAAGTCTTCTAAGCCAACTGGCGGATTTCGAGTTCTAAGCCAAGTGATGCTACCCTGAGCTCCCATTATGCGTCTGCGCAGTGTTGCCAGATCTACAGATATATCTGTAGATCTACAGATTTTATGAAGCAATTCAGATTTTCAGATTTGTTCAATAATTTATGCATAATCTACAGATTTTTAATCCAGCAAGAAATCATTATTATTTACTTCCAAAATTTACAACAAGGAAATATTAGGCCTACAGTCTCAATCAATAGGACACAAATGTTCTCGGTATTCAGTTTCAGAAGTCGAGTCGACTCGCTTCTGACTACGATATACATGCCGATTAAATCATTTAATCGGCGCTGATTGGTTGATATTCCCTCTACGTCATGGTAGCATGGAATGTTTTTGTTTTTGTTGAAAAAAATGATATTTATCTGTTTAAATCTAAAAAGGATTTTTTTTTGTTTCATTTATGTGTATGAATTAAAGAAGTATTCCGGTGTTCTTATAGTTATTACAGCAATAACCAAAAGGTATTTCCTTTGTCACAAAGTAACGGAATTCAATTTGTTTACTTTCATTTACTTTACTTTTTTTTATGTTAAAGTGCCATATTTATATAAGTTTATAAAAATAAACAAAATATTATACAAGATTTTATCATTGATAATACCTTAAGACAGTAAATTAAATAAAAATATGTCAAAATTATTATTTAGATAAATATTATAAATCTACAGATTTCTACAGATTTTTTAATCAGATTTATCAGATTTTTAAAAATTCCATCTGGAAACACTGCGTCTGCGTCTCGCAGACGATGGATGGTCTCTCCTCCTCTCTTAGGTTTGGTATACCTCTTTGGGGGGGTGAGGCCGTCCCATCTTATTCCCCAAAGAGGTTAGGTGGACGTCCCCCAGCTTACTGGGGGGCTTCCTCCTCCTTTTTGGCACCCTGGGGTTGGCACTGGGGGTGGATGGCACTCATTTGATCAACATTGCAATTGCATATGCACTCGTCTATTTTTCGGCCATACTGCTAATGTCATGAGCAGAAATTGACAAAAATGGGTTTGAAATTCATAAAGAAAACTATCCATAGTTACCGAGAAAAGTTTGTAAAAAAAAAAGTATTATTAATTAGTAATCTTTGGGAGTTTGAATTTATTTTTCTGTGAGCTTCTTTGTACGACTGTACATATAAAAATATACTCGAAGTTGATTAGCTTACTGCCTATTCGATTTTTTAATAACATTTTACTTTCCAGTTATTCTTCCGTTTCAATTTTTAAAATAACTACCTACCTGGGTGGAGATAAAACCACCATGTCCATTTCTTAGACCAGAAATCCATCGGACAATTTTTCTTGATTCTTCAGCGTAAGTTTGAGGATTAAAAGTTACAAGTGCCAAAAGAGCGTAGGCAGCAGTTTCGACATGTAAAGCAGTATTTTCCCCTGAATGAAAAAAATGTGGTAAATAAAAATCGTAGTTATAATAAGAACTTTGGAATGAAAGTAAAAAGTTGTCTCAGCTCAGTGGTAGAGCGTCGGACTTGTAATCCTAAGGTACCTGGATTGATTCCAAATGACGGGGTAAATTTATGTATAAGTAGGTGTTACAGTCCGATTAGAATCCTTACCCTTATTATCACTAGGGTAAGGTTGGAAAGGGGATTTGATTAATTTGCTTAGAAGTGAATTACTGGCTGAAGAAATTTGTTTGTTGGTAACCCAGAAAAATAAAATCATAGGAGTTAGTTGGCAGAGTTTTGTTTTCTTTGTCATTTACCTTTCCTGTCAGGCAGACTCCATCGCATATCGCTTGAATTACTGACAGCCGCCGCCAAGAGTTGATCAATGAGAGCTTTAGCGCCTGGATCCTTAGCTAGGGCCAAACTGTAAGCCTTTAGTGCCAAGCTGAAAGGATGGTGCGAGGTGTCTGTTCCGATGCATTTAACGGCAGAAGAAATAGCCGCTTTGCTGGTATTTCCTTCCTCTATGATTGCAGCGAGGACATAAGCTGTTAAAAGGGGCTCAGATTCCCCGCTTCCTTTTATACCCCCCTGCAATTAGGAAGGAGTCGGAAAAATGTTTTAACTTTCATACTGATTGAAATGTTTAATAGAAATATTTAAACAATGAATTAAAACCTTGTTGATATGTACTTTCGTCGGAGTTCCCGCAATTGTTTCACAGGTGCTTGAATTTACTTTACAGTGCCCGCGAAAAGTATCCGATCACCCTTGAAATTTGTATTTTTTACATAAAAAACAATGTTTAAATGTATACTAACCTTATATTAGTATTTTGTCATCTGTCCTTTGGTTTGGATGACTTGTTCTAGACGTTTTGGCATGGATTTAATCAAGTTTTGACAAACTTCAACTGATATTTCCTTGCACCATACCTTTTTGATGGCCTCTTGTAATTTTTCGACTGAGCCAGTGTCGTGGCATTCAACCTTATTTTTATTATTAGCCACAGATTTTCTATCGGATTGAGATCTGGACTATTACCAGGCCAATCCAAAATATCAAATTTATTGTCAGTAATCCATTTTGTCACTATTTTGGCCCTGTGACATGGTGCACCATCATGCATGTATGTTTTTGTCCTTTGGATTGCCATTGCCATTAGAAGTTTATCCTGTAGCATTGCTAAATACCGTGCACCATTCATAGTTGTGTTTCTTCGGAAGAAAATATAAGTTTCCACGCCCATAGTAACCGAAACAACCCCAAACCATCACACTTGGAGGGTGTTTCATTGTCTTTAGGGTGTATTTAGGGTCCATCCTATTTGAGCCAATAGGCCGGCGAACCTTTTTTGGACAACTTCTGAATGTCAAAAATGTCGACTCATCGCTAAATAAAACCTTCTTCCAGTCATCAACAGTCCAATGAATGTATTTTTTACAAAATGCGACACGTTTTTTACGCATTTTTTCATTAATGAACGGTTTCTTAGCAGCATGGCGAGATGGTAATCCGAGTTCTTTTTGGAGCCGCTCCTGGATAGTTCGTTCAGAAACACCAGATAACAAATTATTCATATTAAATTTTATTTCTTTCGCAGTTATTGTTGGGTTTTTCAATACTAAACGTTTCATAAGTTTGTCTGTTCGCGAATTTGTTTTTCTCGGTCTGCCAGATCGTTTTTTAGGGACTGGCGTGGTTAGGCCACCATTGTTCTTAGCCCGTGAAACCCATAAATTAACGGTACTTTGGGATATGTTTAATTCCTTAGCTATCTGTCTCTGTGATTTCCCACATGCATGCAAAGCAACAATAGCACCTCGACAATCACTCTTAAGTTGTTTTTTAGCACACATTATATATAAATTTTATTTACACCACTTTCTGTAAAAAAAAAAAAAATATCAAGAAATTTACACAAACAGTGAAATCTGACAAATTTGAGACACAGCCACCCGCAACGAAGGCTACCAGAACACTAATTTGAGAATGCGTTGGATAGCTCTCATATCAGCGAGCAACCTCAAAGTTACCAGATGTCGCTAGAACAAATAGAAAGTGAATTACGTGTCTCTGAATATTAAGGGAAATATTGTATTTTCTTGAGTGATCGGATACTTTTCGCGGGCACTGTATCATTATGATGTTGGGTTATTACTGGAATTTAACGAATTACCGGATGAGACGGCTTCTGGAATTACAGTATTTATAAATCACCAATGGATGTAAAGTGGTTGTATGATGCCGAGACAGAGGATCCTATAAATCCTATAAAATTTACTTCATAAATTCTGAATTGGTACAGATCGACACAAACCTTACATAAATAGTCTTTTCTAATTAAAGAACAATAACAAATTTAATATTCGCTCAGGATTCATATGATAAAGGTCTATTAATTCATAGGTTTTATTAAAATGAAGATTACCTGAAGTGCCTTGTTCACCACTCTGCCCCGAGATTCGAAACAACCTTCTGCGTTCTGCAGCTTCTTCAACCAGTCAGCAGACTTTCTTAGCGACTCTTCATCGATCTGAGTGAAAGGTTTGGCTTGAGCCAAAGACTTTACTACGAAGGCTGTCAGCCAAGTCGATCCTTCCTTGTCTCTCTCACCGAAGGCGCTGAAGGAGCCATTTCTGTGCCTAAACGCGAGTTGTCTTTGATACCCTGAAATATTTACGTGACAAAGGAACATTCCAAAACTTTAACTACAGGGTGCCTCAGAAGTCGCGCACCATATTTATTGGTGCGGATGGCCAATAAATATGATGTGCGACTTCTGAGACACCCTGTAGTTTTGATACGACTCCTTGCTTTAGGTTTTGCACTTCATTAAATTGTTAAAAAGTCTAAACGAATCATTACTCAAAATCTAAAATATGACCAAGACTGAAATTGTAATACAATTACCTCGATTCAAGAATTTAGTTATTTTTGACCGAATGAATTCCGTTGTTTGGTTGGAAGCCTCCAAGTACTGAAGAATGTAAATGTTTGGAGCAAAATTGATCATATTTTGTTCTCCACATCCGCTAGGCAGTCGCACCAAGTGTCCAATATTCTATTAAATAAAAAAATTAACAAAGGAATTAAAAAGTAGTAATTGGAAATAAAGTTACTTCAAAACCAAAATGAAGAAAACCATTGCTGACACACACACAGATGTTCTACATTGATTTCCACGGGAGCGATACAGACTGAAGTGACGTGACGTGACCAAATTTGGTAAACTTTCCTGTAACAGCTTCAAAACAAACACGGCTTTCCCCATTTTTTGTCATGTCACTTCACTCGACTGACTCAGCTCAGTAAAGCTGAGGAAGATATCGTGAAGAGTGAAAAATGTGCCTCATGCTAGTCACTTTGGGTGTAGCTATGCATGCTTGTGAAGCGTTAGTCAGTGATGTATTCGAGACCACCATGGCCGAGACCGAGCCCAGGAAAAAAGGTCTCGACTCCTACATCACTGGCGTTAGTAACATTATATTATCACGTCCTGTGCCGTGTCGCTTGCCTAAGACATCTCAACCTAAGTGGCTTAAATTCTTGAATTTAATAGCTGATAACTGGCTAAAAATTTTATTCCGATATTATAATTATTTTAAGCGCGACACTTGAATTAAATCTCGACAAAGAACCATCAAAAGAACAATCTTCTTAATCTCGGGGACCCAGCGGACAACCAGCGGTATTGTACCAAAAAATCGCGCTGGATACCTTAATCCAGAGTGCTTGAATGTACATATAATTGCCAACTCAATTCCTCGAACACTTTTTGTAAATATTATGCAATACGCATTAAGTGGCATCTCAAATACTATAAAGTACAAACGAACATATATTGTTTGTAGACACTGCAGAAGTACCAAGGGTCAATGCGATAAAATTCTTTTGAAACTTCGAATGAGATGTTTTATTGGTACTCCCGCAATGTTTATAAGCAGTGTATTTTCGTTTGTACTATTTTCATTTATAAAAATTTTATTGTTACGATTTACAAAATTTGAGTTGTCACTTAATTTTTTATATTTACAAAAAGTGTTCGAGAAATTGTGTCGGCAACTGAACGTGCGTTCGTTTAGTTGATTGTAATTAGATCGTTGTTGGGGTTCCAGGTCAGATTATAATCTACTTTCAAATTATATTTATAAACGTTCATTGAAGTTTTAAAATCTAACTGTAAAACCCAGAGACGTCAACCATGAAGTATGAAATTCCGTGAGATTTCTCAATGTGCCTCATTTTGATAACTGGAAACATATCCCACATAAGGGAGTTTGAGACATTCTCCCCCATTTCATTATTATTATTATTATTATTATTATTATTATTATTATTATTATTATTATTATTATTAATAATGAGACCGTGAGACCATGAGATAGACTTAAAATCCGTGAGAGTTGACATGCCTGAAAACCTCTTGAAAAAATAAATGTAAATTTATATAAATATAATAATAAAGACTCACTTCTACAGTTGGTCCCATAAGATCTCCAATAGCAGTAATCCAAGATCTTTCGGAGCCTTCTACAATAGCCCCAGGAGCTTCCAAGACCCATGTATCTACGGGGCCTTCAGTATTTTGCACGTCTGAAGAACAATTTTACTTTTAAAATGTTACGTAACGAAAGAATGGTTGGTGGCTAACCGAATTAGCTGCACCGAAAATACAAACAGTATCAACTGAACGTTTTTTCTCTACTTTACTCCTATTCCAATTAAGCCAGAAAATAGGTTTATAAATAAAATACAAGTGCGTAAATAAAATAAAATTAAACAGTTAAATGAAATAAATACACAAAATAAATGAAAATAAATCGGTAAAAAAAATAAAATCTATGCACTGATAAAAAAAAAAAATTAAAATCTCGGTTATTTAGCTGGGAATTAAATTGTGAACATATCTTGCAAAATGCAAAGACAAAAAGATTAGTAATTCTATTATATTATTTACCTATAACTCATCATTAGAGATCTAAATACAAGAAGAATTTGGACAAAGCTGTATAAAAATAGGTCTGCGACAGGGTTTGTAACATTAGCATACAACAAAAAAAATACCTTGAGAGCAAATATATTTGGTCCACGTTTTTTCTTTCGGGTACCCTTCTGGTTCCACTGGGAGAGATCTCACGAATCTATCCCTGAATACAGAAAAAAGAAAAATGTAACTCATTTCGGGTGAAAAAAACATGAACATCATTATAATTTTTCTATATTAACTAAGCAAGAAATTACGAAAATTTACTTTTTAGTTGGTGGTGTTTCTGATCCACAAGATCCCGAAGAAAGGGGTTGTGTAGAAACCTCTACTGTTATATTCACATCACCAAACTTTCGTAACGTAACTTTTATAGTTTCAACGGATTTAATCTTCGAAGGAATACAGATCTCCCTGACACCAGTTTCTCCTTCCACAAACTGGAAATCTTCGGTCGGTTCCACAAATACTTTAACCTGTTGAGATACATTATGAAATTCAGAATGTGTGTGTGTGTGTGTGTGTGTGTGTGTGTGTGTGTGTGTGTGTAAGGAACAGCATCGGGAAGAAAACATTCCCACTTTTTTACTATTTAACCGAAAACATTCCTGTTTTACATTCGAGTTATCGTGTTCCCTTCTTTTTAACTAGTTTTTGAACATATTTCCCCTTTTTGTACACGATTGCAAAAGAAATTTAGGATCAATCCCAGAATAGGCACCTGAAATCATTTTTAGGTGCTTAATCTGGGATTGAGGCAAAACACAGGTGCTTAATCTGGGATTGAGGAGAAAAAAATATAAACAGTTTTTAGAGATATAATTTAATTGTTTTTATCAATATTTGAAAAAATCAACTCTAACCTAACCTAACCTAACCTAACCTAACCTATATCTATACCAATTTATGTGGCAAGATAGATTTGCTTCAGATGGATTCAGAAACATTCGGGCTCATATTGCAGGAATTTATAATATCTAAAATTTTTCTTTATTCATTAAACCACTTTAAACCTTTTATAACTTTGCCTTTATTACATTTGTAATAAACTTTGTATAAACAATAAATTTCGTAATCATCAGTTTTTTTTTATTTAATTCCTTGCAAGGTGCCTATTCTGGGATTGAGGTTGAACGCAGGTGCTTCATCTGGGATTGAGGTACATCAGGTGCCTATTCTGGGATTGACCCGAAATTTAGTAGGATTTAAAGAGAACTTACTGGAAGATCTACGTCGAGGTAATTGAATACAGAAATCTTGATAGGAAGAATTTCGCCTCTTTTGGCGGAGGAAGGCAGTGTAAGATCCACGAAGAAGGTAGTGAAAGTTATAATGGAAGACGTGGGTGAGATTCCGACTCCTTCTGTTGGATGAACGCAAACGGCTCTTCCTACCCACTCTGTTATAGTATCAGGAAGCGTGAAGGGTTCGGTCAGCTCGCCAACAGCTCTGTAAAGAAGTCACCCATTAGAATTTAGACCACTTATAACAAAACCTGACGTACTATACCTCCTTTGCACAGTCATTAGGGTGAAGATCATTTGGGGCTGAGGTGGGGTTCTAGATGTTGCACCAATTGCCAAAAAATTGCTAATGTCACAAACGAAACGAGGAAAATGTGAATGGAATAAAAAGACATTAAGAAGCATTTGTCTTTAATATAAAATTCGGAACAGAGTTACGGAAATTTTTTTTTATTTCGGATTTGTCAGTTTAAGCGGTGCGCCCACCAATACGGAATAAGGTGTAGGTTTTCGATAAAATTTCCTCCGAGGTATATTAATGTACAGTTTCAGAAAAATTTCACTCCAAAACTAAAAACGAATGTCTAAAAAACATGAAAAAATTATCGATTGGCATTATTCTGGTTTTGTTTGACTATTTTATTGCTTTTTGTGACACCAATAAAATTTCGAAAAAAAAAATCATGTTATTGGTGATCAGTATTTTTTATTTTTTATTTTATTTTTTTTTGTAGGCGAACTTTTCGTAGAAGTGTACAAACAATTTATTTTCCGAGCTTAGACATTTACATATTCGATATACACAACTTACGACAAAGGTTTGAGAAGCCATAACCAAGTTTCGGGAAGGTAAGTTCTTTCTTGGTTTTCTTCACCGCCTTCTTTTTGATCCGGGACATCTACTGGGGTAACTTGTGAGGAAAAGGATAATGCGGGTGGCCTAGGCGCGATCGAGAGAGGGCTGTCCCCAACAATACCTACTATACGATTCGCATTCGCATCGGGAATGCTGTCAGCTACTTTCTGTTTCAGGTCTTCGGTAAATGAGAAAAAAAAAATGAAAGTAATGCAAATACTATTCATATTGTGACGGGTGGTGACAAATTAAAAATAGGGTAAAATCATAAAAGGACTCCGCATTTTGCATTCATAATCGTGCGCAGAAATATGGTTGGTCGCTCTGGTTTTATTATAATACAGTGTTCTCAGGCATCAGACCAAAGTATATTTGCGCGTAATACGATCTCTTCCACCAATCAGTATCCAAAACTTCACCAATGAGCTTTCGACATATTGTACATACATTATATAAATACATCATATCACGCAACTTTTGAAACGTGTATTGTATGTGTATAATTAAATTGTAATTATGCTAATTAATTATTATAGTAACAGTGAAATAACTTATTTGTAATATAATACTCTATATTAAGTAATGTATATAACTGCAACACATATTAAGAGTGTAAAACTACGTATCATTACGAATAAAACTCTGTTTTGAGTTCCGTTATACCATAGGGGACATTCAAAAACCACGTGGTCCTTTTACGAGTGGTTTTGAAACCCGTTCACTTCCTTGTGGTCATTTGTGGCCAATGACTTAAACCCCTCTCCAAACCACGTGGTCTTCTGATGTCACCCCTACCCCTTCTTAATCGTATGTAAATTAAAATGCAAATTAAAATAATCAAATTAAAAGATGGCGAATTTGTGTTTAATGAACGTTAAAGATTCGAATCTTCTAGAATTTTCCGAAATAAAGGTACAGCGAACTTGCTATCTCTATCTACGTTATCGAACCCATTCATAATTTTGAAAACCTGGATTAGATCACCCCTTAGCCTTCTAGTCTCTAGTGTAATCAATTTTAACTCTTTAAGCCTATCCTCGTACGACTTTGACCAAGCGACGGAATCATCTCAGTTGCTCGTCTTTGAACTCTTTCGATTTTGTCTATATCTTTGCGCATATGCGGATTCCAAAATGGATCGCGTACTCCAAATGGGGTCTAACTAATGATTTATAAAGAGGAACAATAATCTCGATTTGTGCTAAAAATTCCTAGCTATAAAACCTAGCACCTTGTTCGCTTTATTGACCGTTGCTGTACTTTGTTTCGCCACTTTTAAATCACCAGTGACTATAACTCCTAAATCTTTTTCCTGCTCTACGCTTGCTAACTCCTTCCCTGACATACTATACGCAAAATTACCGTTACGCGAACCTATATGTAAAATTTTAAATTTATCGACGTTAAATCTCATTTGCCATGTGACTGACCAATCAACGATTTTATTCAGATCTTCCTGGATTTTACCTCTATCTTCGTCATTAATCGCCCTACCACCCAACTTCGTGTCATCCGCAAACTTTGAAACTGTACTGACTAGGCCGACATCTAAATCATTAATATACAGGGTGTACATAAAGTCAGGATCTATTTTTGTGAAATAATTATTTTTTCTATTTTTCTTTTCAGAAGCCCTTAGAATGAATAGGGGACCATTCTGAGTTTGTGTATATTAAACGGACGTGTTACGTGCCTTGAAAAGTGGACGCTCAATGTCCCGGTTGAGGTTTAAGTTTTTTTTTTTTTTTTTTGCCTAAAAATACAATAGTTACCCCTTTTTCTTTGATTTATTCAATCCGACGTGAATGCAACGAGTCTTTTACTTATATAGAGGTTCTGAATGTAGTTGGACTAGGCTTGCTTTAAACCCTAGGTC
The DNA here is from genome assembly GCA_023014485.1 of Bathynomus jamesi. Lineage (NCBI taxonomy): Eukaryota > Metazoa > Arthropoda > Malacostraca > Isopoda > Cirolanidae > Bathynomus > Bathynomus jamesi. The sequence goes on along the minus strand of JAJOZX010000041.1, from coordinate 1,049,954 downwards.
CATGTCCCAAAGCTGGATCCTGTCTGCTTTGCAGATAGCTGGTGAGGGAAGCTATATTTATGGGATCTCTTTGCGAGAGACCCGTTGCCCACGTCGGGCTAGCATCATGAAAAAGAAAAACTATGGTATTTGTCATTTACCATTACTTATTCGGACTATATTGGATTTAATTTTCCCAGAAGAGTTCCTTGTTCCATGCACGGTCTGTGTTTAAACATATATATATATATATATATATATATATATATATATATATATCGGCTATTGATTGGTGGCGTGGAAAACGCAGTTTAATAATGAACAGGAACACCAGAGAAAATACAAACATCCTTCAAGGTTTAATAGTACCAACGTTTCGGAATGCACTAATTCCATCTTCAGGGCTAAAACAATAAAATTCCAAATCACATACAAAATTACAAAATACAAATTGCTTAATAACAATTTAAAATAAACTTAAAAAAAAAAAAAAAAAATTATAAAAAGTAGCTAAGAAAATGTAAAACATTAAAACTAAAAGGTAAATAAATGTGAAGTTAAAAATTCTGACGAATCATCGATAGATCTGCTATGTTTTGGTTAAGGTACTAGTTTATTTTATTTACATTTCAGTTTTAATGCTTTTACTTTTTATAATTTTAACTTTTTAACTTCACATTTATTTACCTTTTAGTTTTAATGTTTTACATTTTCTTAGCTACTTTTTATAATTTTTTTTTTTTTTTTTTAAGTTTATTTTAAATTGTTATTAAGCAATTTGTATTTTGTAATTTTGTATGTGATTTGGAATTTTATTGTTTTAGCCCTGAAGATGGAATTAGTGCATTCCGAAACGTTGGTACTATTAAACCTTGAAGGATGTTTGTATTTTCTCTGGTGTTCCTGTTCATTATATATATATATATATATATATATATATATATATATATATATGCTAAATACTATTATAAACAGGATATTTTAATGCTTAGTATTGGTCACGTGGTTAAACGTCAAGACTCCCCCTCCCCCATGTGGCCCTTGGTGGTCAAATAAGGCCCCCCCCCCCCCACTTTCCTCCCTTTAAGGAGCACATGGTTTTTGAATGGCCCCATATATAAATTTAGGGCACTTTTTCCCGCATTTTTTTTTATTTTTCTGCCAATTTTTTTTATTTTTCTGCTATTGTATATATATATATATATATATATATATATATATATATATATATATGAAAATTATTTCACGAAAGTAACATATATATATATATATATATATATATATATATATATATATATATATATATATATATATATATATATATATATATCTTTTTTCGGTATAATTACAAGGTTAATTGAATGCCCGGTTAGGTCAACTGTATGCCCTTGACAGTTGGTTAGGTTAAGTTGTGATATTTTCGTTAGTTTTAACGAAAATATCACGACTGGTTCTAACTGTCCGCCCTTAAATTTACGAGAACTACATCGTTTGACGACTACTACAAAGGACACTATTGATTGGCTCAAGAAACTCACTTGCCCATGAATTTTTTAATATTTTCTAATAAATGTTTGGCTTTTAATATGCGGGTAAATAACGAAAAAGAATATACGGTAAATAACAGAAAAGCGCCAAATTTAGTTTCAACCGCACTTTTGCGGGCGACTGTATATTAAAGGGAAATGTAAAATTTACCTTGCACGATTAAGTGATCGCAAAAGAGTTTTTCCAGCACCAAATTTGAAATGACGTAATATCCAGCATTCTGCAAATAGAATTTAAAATACAATTAGTTCAGCAATTTGTATCCATGCTAACTGTAGTCATTATTCTAAACAAAGAGCACCACAAAAACCATTTCACTTCCCTGATAGGTATATTATTATTATTATTATTATTATTCAAAGTTATTAAAAGCGAAAGTTGGAATGGTATTTATGAGTGTAAACCTTCCTGCGTGCTTACAAAAACTCATATTCAGCGTTTCCTTTTAGTAACAGCAATCTACGCCCGCAATAAATGATGAGATTATTCTCTTGGCAAAAATTGAGTAAGAAATAATGAGAATAATGGTATAAGTAACTGGCAGAGAGAGATTATTAACATTAAGTTGAATTTTATAAAAATGACATACATATTTTTCTTTTTTTTAGAAAAGGACAATAACGAGTTGTGGTTTTGTTTTGAACAATGGACTGTTGGACTGTTCAACTGAAGAGGAATCACCTATTATATAAATGTAGCCGATTTGATTTATCTTTATGGTTAGGTGTGAAGTTTTTGAACTACGAGAAAAACGTGTCATTGATCTTTTAACGCATTTTTTAAAATTTCGAATAGTTTAGTAATCTAAAATAAAAATGATAAAATTAATGAAAAAAAGAATTCAAAACGAGCGTTTAACCACAGTCATCCAAAAATGAGTAATAAGGTTATCGTCTGATGCTGATTTCCATGATCATTCAAGTGCGTTTTTTAAAAACTAAAATTATTAAAGATCAAAGACGTAATGAAACCGGCATATTTTATTTTCACTTACGGATGTATAAACAAAATCATTAACTTATAGTGGAGAAATTAATATTTTGTAACTCATCAAGAAATTTACTCATGCCAGACGAGATTATATAGAATAGAATGTCTTCATCCTAAAAATCACTCATTTTCGTTGGACTGAAATTAAGGAATGATTTAAGAGCTGATATTAAAAATATTTCTAATATAAATTTGTTTAAAAAAGTTAAAATCTCTTTTAATAATGGAATACTCATAAAATTTAAGATTAATGTACATTACCGTACTACTTGTCTCATTTCTCGTATGTAATTATCAATTCTTTGTATTAGTCATTATTATTATATGATATAAATATGACTATTTTTATCATATCTGTAACAATAACTTAAGATTTAATATACAGGGTGGTCCAAAAGTCCCTATCTATTTTACTGAAGTAATTATATTTCTATTTTATTTTCTACAGGCCATAGATGATGATGGATGTACAAGAACGTGTGATGGTAGTAACACTACGTATCCAAAGGAAGAAGTGCAAAGAAACTCAAGAAAAATTCTAAAGATGATTTCACAAACCACGATCTACAGCCAAAGCAATTCGCGAGCTGGTCAATAAATTTAAAAGAACAGGATCTGTTCATGATGAGGCAAGATCTGGACGTCCAGGTACTTCTCAAGAAAATGTCGAATTGGTAAGAGACGCCTTTGAAACAAATCCTATAATATCAAACTCGCACAGAATCACGTGGAATTAGCATACGACTGTTCTAAGGTTTTTTAGGGGGCCATTCAATTATTACGGAACACTCGAGGTGGGGGAATGTCATGGGATGTGTTACACTTTGTTATCATGGGGACGGAGAAGTAGAGCTGAGTGTTATGTAACATAATCAACAGTTTTAATGTCAATAAAACTCTTTGATATGCTCATGCAATTTAATCAGAAACATATCAAACACATACCTCTACAATCGCTTCAGTCAGGACAATAATACGTTGCTTGTGTATTGTAGGGTATATTGCCATTTGCCAGTCTGGTAGCTAATTAATGTACGTAAAATGTCTGTGATTGCTTAAAGGAGCACAATAAAAGACTAGAACTGGTACCAACACAAAGTTTTCGGCATTGATTAGGCCTAGGTGCCGAAAAGCATATTAAAGGACCCTGACCCCCCCTTATTCTAATTAAAAGTCGGGGAGGTGGGGTATGACCAGGTGTTACATATTAAAGTTACTGTACGGAGGCTTCACACGGTGACAAAGCGTTACAAAGGGGAGGGGGGGTTGTTAAAATTCTCCCCAAAAAGTGTTAGTGTTACGTGATACTTGAATGAATGGCCCCTTAAAATCAACAGTGAAAACGAAAAGTTACCATATTCAAGTGCTAAATGAGTCACACGAAGAGGATTATCCAAGACGAGCTGCCATGAAATTCATATCGAAAACTTATTAAACCACATTCTCTTCAGCGATGAGGCGACATTCTACACATGCGGAAAGGTTAATCGACATAATTGCCGTATCTGGGCTAGTGAAAAACGAACCGAGTTCTACGAATGGGAGAGAGATTCTTCCAAAGTTAATATCTGGTTGGGTATGACAAGATCGAAGATTTACGGACCTTTTTTCCTTTGCAGAAGCTATGGTAACAGGGCCAATTTATCTTGACATGCTTCAGCAGTTTCTTGAACCGCAGCTTCGTTCAGATGGCATTCTCGACACTGCTGTCTTTCAACAAGATGGAACTGCATGTGACTATGCAAACATCGTTCTGGCGTACCTTGATCAGCTCTTACCAAATCACTGGATTGGACGTGATGGAAACAGGCCCTGGGCAGCACGATCTCCGGATTTAACACCATTACACTTCTTTACGTGGGGCTTTATAAAGTCTGAGTTTACAGAACAAGTGTTACAGACCCGCAGGATCTGCGAACCCACATCGTCACGACAGTCTTTAAAATAACCCGAGAGATGCTTGAGAATGTGTTCCGCAATGCAGTGAACATATTTGAGATTTGCAGAGACACTGATGGTGTTCACGTAGAATCTTAGACCTAAGCTTGATAAATAAATATACATCTAATTATGTTATTACACTTTTATCCTAAAATACTATTATTTTAGCAAAATAGATAGAGACTTTTGGATCACCCTGTATACTGTATTTTCAACTATTATTAGTTCGTTTGTGTATTTTAAATAACACTTATTATTCATGAATTTACATTATTTAATCATGACTTGTATATTAGTTAATGATAACTTAAATCACAAGTACTTGCTCATTTACCCTATACTGTATTACTTATTTCTCGCATTCAACTATCAATTCTTTGAAGTGTATTTCTATCGTATCTGTCATACCGACTTTCAGAGTCGTAGCAAGCCTTGATGGCGCCCTGGGAAGAACCTGAATTTGGCGCCCGTCCCCCCGCAAATAAATAATCATTGATGAATTTAATTTTAATTGATATAAATAATGTGGCATGTATAAGAATTATTTTGACAATGCTAATGCTACCATTTTAGAGTTATGTCTCAAGGTTTGAACAAATTAATTTCAGGCATATCGTTGTTGTGTTTATAATTATTTTTTAATTATTGAACTCAAATTGAACAACAGAGAAATTACTAATGCACACTATGCACATTCAGTCTTATATAGTTTATTAGGAAATTCACTTTAACTAAGTCAAGCGTTATTAAAGAGATAATTTTCTTGCTTTCATGGCTGCAAAGTCATCAATCACATTGTCATAGTTCAGAGAGTTTGCTATCTTCTGTTCTGTAGATATAATAGCCATGTTAGATAGACGTTCTTGGCCTATTGACGAACGCAAGTAGTTTTTAGTTAGTTTCAGTTTGCTGAAACTGCGCTCACAGGAAGTAACCGTGACTGGAAGCGTTAAGAATATCCTCAGAGCTACATCAGTATTGAGATAGGTATCTTCAAGAGAATGTGTGTGAATGACGTTCAAAAGATCCATTGGAGTAGCAGCTGATAAATGTGGCAACAATGCATCTGCCTGGAACTTGAAACATTCAATTTCAGATGCAAACTCGACTCCATCTATATCATTTGGATATATAAGAGCAAGGTCAGATGCACTCTTCTTGAGGTTTTTCAGTAGTAAGGGATGACAGGGCAGAGCCATGGAGAAATGAAAACTCCTCTGAAATATTCATAATTTTCTCAAATCTCCACTGAATCTGTGTGATGATACTGTCATATACTGAATAGCATTCCCTTTTGAATTCCTCCTCTGGTGTGAGAGCTTCATCCTTAGCCATCTCTTCTGACATTCTTTTCTTCTTCCTCACTCCTTTCTCTGGAAAATTTGGCGTGATTCTGAGAATTTCTGAAATCTTCTTAGCTTCTGCTAATGTTATTTTAACACCTCTTTCCCTCATTTCAGTTAAATTTGATACTAAACCTTTCAGCATTTTTGTGGCGCCATCAATGGTTATGTTTTTAGCTTGCAGGCCGCAGATGACACGATCAATGTGGATGAGTACATCACACCAAAAATCTAGCAAACAAATGAAAGTGAAGTCAATCTGATTCATCAGCGTTCTGGCACCCGTTACTGTGTCAGTATTCAGGCTGGGGTCATCAGATATATCTTGCAGAACTCTATGAAGTTCAGCAAGCTGGTGATGAAGTGGTACCACTGCCTGTTTCTTTGAGGACTATCGGGTTGCACAATGCCTTTTCAATGTAGTTCCTAGCATAGACATGAGTTTTTCCCATCTGTTAGTTGACCCTGAAAAGTAGGTGAATATTCTTTGGAATAAAAAAATGTAATCATAATTGGTGAAATCTCTGCTGCATGTACACCTACAAGATTGTGTGTGTGAGCCGCACATGGTACAAACCTTGCTGATGCATTTATGTCCATGATATTTGCCTGCACACCCTTGTATTTCCCTGCCATGTTAGCTCCGTTGTCATAACCTTGACCTCTACAGTCTTCAATTCTTAGTCCATCAGCCTTCAGTTTTTCTGTAATTTCTGTTGCCAGTCCTTGTCCAGTTTTCTCATGGCTCTCAATGAAATCAATGAAACTTTCTTCATTTGAACACTGGCTGTCTGTTATTCTAACATATCTTATGATTTGGCTCATTTGTTCTTTGTGAGATGCATCTGGGATATAGGTACGATACTGAATATGCACAATCCCGTTCGAAAACGTTTCAGAATAAATTAAGATAGTACTAAAGTATAAGTTGTGTAACGAATATAAATTAGAGATTATGAAGTGGCCTATACAATGCAACAGTAAGTAGTACAATAAGTTTTTTTACTATTCTTGTTCGTTTTATTTGAGAAATAAAAATAAGTAGTAAAAAATTTCAAATGCAATTTTGGCGCCCCCCTCACTTTGGCGCCAAGGGCGGCTGTCCCTTCTGCCACCCCCTGCTACGCCCCTGCCAACTTTTAAGACTTAATATATACTCTACTACAAAATTCATTTCTAATTTTCAATTATTCGTTCGTTTATGTATTTTAAACTCATTAATACTTTTCATTCATGACTTATATATTATTTATTTATAAATTACCTACTGTATATACTACGGTACCTATACAGTGATATGTTTTATCTTTAATCTGAGAACCCAGTGAAGCTTTTTTTTCATGTAGGAAGGAGGGGGTTAAGGGCGAGCGCCCGCAAAAGTGACCCTCCACAGAAGACGGAGAGAGCCAAAAACAAGGTCTCCAACGCTCAATGATGCCATTTTTTTTTAATATAAATTTTGAAAAGGTTGTGTAGTGTGTAAGATGCATGTATGTGTAATGAGTAGGGCGGTCAAAAGTCAATAAAGTCAAATTGTTTCCTGTGGGGCACTTTTCGCTGAAACGACTGAAAATGCAATAAAAACACCTGTAGGGGGTATATTACCAAAGTTAATAGGTCAACCAAAAGTCAACTTTTACCTGTTAGGTCAAAAAATAGCAATGAGGTAAATAAAGTCAATTTTTTGGAATAAATAATTAAAATAACTAAAAATTGGCATCTTTTTGGTTAACTGGCAACTTCGCTGCTCGTATTTGTCTTATTCAGTTATGTCCGTTCTGGTTTTGGATGTGGTTGTGTTGTATGTATTGTGGTTACTGGTTACCGTTTTTGATTTGTGATTTTTTCTGATTTGTGATTTCAGTGATTTCGATTTCTTTTGATTTCAGATATTTAAAATGCCAAAAGTTGCAGTTAGTTCTATTGCTAAAGTGCGCGCTATAATTGCAAAATATCCTAATGAATTCATTTGTTCAGGAAAAAATGAGCTATACTGTCAGATTTGTTGTGTTGTGGTCAAGCATGACAAATCCTTTTTTGTGGATAAACATCGCTCTACCCAAAAGCACCAGCGTGGTATAGACCAAAATGTGGGAAATGAAAAGACGCAAACCCTTTTAAAGTACAAGTCTTCAGATTTTTCGGAAAAACTTGTGACTACATTTCTGTCAGCCAACATACCTCTTCATAAGTTGAGCAACCCTCATGTGAAACAATTGTTCAGTCAAACAATACATTGAAACAAGACTCAAGACAAATGGTATTTGTGAAAAATTAACCTCAGTAGACCTGAAATCTCACCAACAGTTTATGGTCAGCTTTTGCAATGTCAACCAACAACTGCCGCTGTAGAGAGATCTTTCTCCATGCTTAATAAATTATTAAGTAAGGATCGCAATTTTTTGCCAGAAAATGTCGGCAAATACTTCATAATTTACCACAATCGGTCAACTGATGTAGAAGAGCAAGAACAAGTAATTAAAGTATCGTTTTTATTATTGAAAGTAAAGGCAACTTTATAAGTCAATTTTTTTCAATTCGTAAGGTCAACTTTCTTAATTTTTTCGGTCAACTTTTGACTGCCCTAGTAATGAGGAATAGAGGGAGAAGCGTATGTTTCGGAGCATGCTGGACTGCTCACAGGGTAGATGAGACACGGAAAAAGATCAGCTAAGGAGGACAGTGACAGGAGAAACGGGAGTTCCAGCATTCCCTGACTCCTGCCTAACATCCACCCCGAAGTACTTCCCTGGTCGATTGGTGTCTACAATCTCCTCCTAAGCTTAAAGCTTAAGGGCTAAATTAAATAAAATAGTCCATTTGACAAGCGTTCATTGTATTATTTCACGTAACATAGCAGAAACTGTAATATTTTAATATTTATTCTATAAAGAATTTTCAATTTTGAAGTGTTATACGAAGCCCTCCCAGGAAGAAGTGGCTAAGCGACAAAAGTATAATAAAAAAAACCGCCAGAAAAACGCAAAGTTCGTCGAAATATCTTCAAAAGTTCGAATGTTATGGCTCTTTCAAATTGGTACAACTTTACGTTTTTCTGACGTTTTTTTTACTTTTGTCGCTTAGCCACTTCTTCCTAGGAGGGCTTCATATACAGAGGAGGGCATATTTCGTCCTTCTCTTTCTTCATAGAGCTGGACAGCAACGACTGGGTACGGAAGAGATTCGACATATAGAATAATTATTAATTTTATTAATAAATAATTTCAAATCTTAGGAGTTTTAATAGTAATGTAATAATAATAATAATAATAATAATTTTATTGTTCTTTGCCACATGTAAAAGGCACACAATAGGTGTAAAGAGAATAACATATACTAACACACACATATGTACACTATATACAATACATATGACAGTGCGACAGTTAATGCATTCCTAAACATACGTAACGTATAGAATAATTGCATGACATTATGAAATGAAAGAAAATTTACCCTGATGACTTGTGATTTATGTCATGTATAGCGGCTTCCAAAGCAGCTACAAGAACGCGCAAGCATTTTCACAAGAATAATATGCCTCACTTTATATATGACCTATATATCATCAGGGACGGATCCAGGGAGGGTAGTCTAAGAAGGGGCACCAAACAGACACCATGCCGAGTATTTTATTTGATCCACATTTTTTTATATATCATACGCTTCACCCACCATACTGTGAGGTAGCAACAGGAAACAGGCTTCTTGTTCCTATGCGTGAGCTGAAATGTATCAAAAACTCAAACTCCCCTCAGGGGATGATCCACATTTAAATTATATTATAATGCATACATATACATATGTAGAGACCAACTGCAAATCCTATCCTCGCCGTTCTCAAACATCATGGAATCAAAACAAAGGCTATACACGTGGGCATGAAACAGACCCACGAAGGAAACATAGATTTTGTGGTATTTCCCGAAATGCCCACCAGAGGACGTCACCAAGGCCTACAGAAGTGCGGGTTCTTTCTCAAATCATTCTCACTTGCCATCTTTTCGTTTTTGTCGTTACGTCTCTCTCTCAGCTCCTTCGTCAGTAACACAACTCGTCACGCCACCCGCTCTCCGGCCTTCGCCGGAGAGCGGCCCGCTGTTCCTTCAAGGCTCCGGTCGAGCCTACACGAAGTCTATCATCAAGTAAGGCCTTCTACAATTTCATCCTGCAAGAAGCAACATCACTGCTGCAGGAGTTTCCGTTGGTCCCTTTTCAACAAGTCTCTACCGGCCTTCAACACTCATCCTCTCGCCGGTAAGGCCAGTCCGCCTGCAGAAGCAATCCTTCGAGGCCCAGGTCCGTGAACCTTCTAGTAGGCTACAAGCCACAAACCTCACTATGCTCGTTACTTCTCCTCGTGAATCTCCTTTCACGTAGCGCCGTTTGATCTCAGCCGGCCTCAGTCCCTCAAGCAACACCTCAACAATACACGAAGCGAATCAACACTTGAGGCGACATCCTTCTGGCCCTGGTTTCACTCATCCTTCACCACAATTCGATCGATCGGCGCCTGTTCTTCAAAAGTTCAACAAGTATCTCAACAGGCCATCAGCACATCCTCCTTCACGTAGGCCCTCAACACGTCTTCACAGCTATCTACGGCGAAACACAATACGGTCAAACTTCACGTAGGCCCTCAACACGTCTTCAGAGTTATCCAGCGTCGCGGTAAGCCTCTTGTCGGCCCTCACTCGGCCTACAGTGTTTTATTACGTCGTGCTAGACTCTTCAGGACTAAGGCTGAAGAGTCCCAAGTTCTGCCTAATAGCGTAGGCCCTAAAAGTGTTTTCAATACCGTTTAAACTAACGCTCCCGTTAAGACCGCAGTAGGCCTATTCAAGTGTTGTACCAATACCGTAGTTTTGTATCACTTTGTTATTGTGTTAATTTCGTATAACGTACTTATTTTGCATCCGAATGTTTATGTGCTCTTTAATGCATTTCATTCTTACCGACCTAATCCATTTACTGTACCAACCGTACTTGCACTATTTCAGTTATTATTGGCTTCATTACTTATTCTGTGTTCACCTCGGCATATCTCATTAGCCTACCTTAATTAATGTACTTACTTAACAAGTAGACTGTATAACCATTTCTTATTGCTAATAATCAGTCAACTTTAGCATAGTATAAATGCCGTTATATAATGGTTAGTCACTATAACCGGTTATATAACACTGGGCAACACGTATTTTATTGAATGATATCTGACACTTGATTCTAGGTAATTTGGGTGCGCTGAATACGAATTTCAACTCGGTTTGGCTCTATCAGGTCCTGATTCTTGTCGACAGCCTATGTGCCATTTTCCAGATTTTTCAAATTAGGACTAAAAAATTGTCGTGTTAAATTTTTTTTTCAAGTTTCATGAATACAAGCAGTTCAAACTACAGTAAAATTACATTATAACGATAGAAATGACTTAAAATAAAAAAACAAACAGATATGAAGCTTTCACTGTGGCAAAAATTTTCTTTTGTAAGACTTTCTAGCGTATTTGCTTGTTGATGGCAGGTCTCTTTTCAAGCACCAGCAGTAATCAGCCATCATGTGGGAATCCCAGCGGCCTTGGTACCGTTCCTCCATAATTTTGATATCTTGGTGGAATCTCTCCCCTTGTTCGTCACTTACATCACCTAAATTACTTGGAAATTGGTCAAGATGGCTATTCAAAAAATGCATTTTTATGCTCATATTGCAACCTAACTCTTTGTAGTCCCTTAAAAGTTTTTTTACGATTTCTTCGTAGTTATCTGCCCTATAATTGCCTAAAAAGTTTTCTATCAAGTCCACGAATGAGAACCAGACATTTTTTTCGCGTTCATTCATGACATTAGGAAAATTGCTATCTTTAATCATTGTTCTTATTTGTGGACCGTCGAAAATTCCCGCCTTGATTTTTTCATAACTTAAACTTGGAAATTTTGAAGTTATGTATTTGAAACACTCGCCGTTCGTATCTAAAGCTTTTACATATTGTTTAATGAGGCCTAGTTTTATATGCAGAGGAGGAAATATGATTTTATCTCTGCTCACTAAAGGTGGATTAATTACTTTTTTTCTCCGACAGTAAGTGATGTTCGTGCTGGCCAGATTTGTTTGAAGTAATGTTCTTCCTTGGCTCTGCTGTCCCATAAGCAAAGGAAGCAGGGATATTTAGTATACCCTCCTTGTTGTCCTAGCAGAAAATTAACCATTTTTAAGTCAACACATATGATCCACTCGTGCTCCCTATATTTGATAAGATTTAAAACCTTTTCTATATGTTCATACTTTTCTTTTAATTTTGTTGAGTGCCCAATCGGTATCGAGCCGTATAGATTGCCATTATGCAACAACACACACTTAAGACTTCTTTTCGAACTGTCTAAAAACAAGCGCCAATCATTTGCATCGTAAGACTCAACCCCCATCTTCTTTAACAAACCAACTATGTCGCAGCAATATACTAAACTATCCTCTGTTCTAAAATATTTAACAAGTTCTTCTTCTCTTTTTCTGTAAAATGAAATGTATGTGTTTGAAGTAAGCAAGTTTTTCTCTAAGTCTTGAAGCTAAAATTTCCGCAGCCTTTTTTGGCAAATTTAGATCCCTTACAAGATCATTCAACTCGGCCTGGTTAAACTTTTGCGGATCGTTTTGACTTTCAAATACGCTGGGGTCAAAATCGGTGTCTGACTCCTCAAAGTGCATAACAATATTTTCAGGAACATCTTCAACTAATTCTTGAGTTGGCAGACCTTTAAATTTTGGAATGGGGATCTCATTTGAATGTAGCACAGGTCGTATCGCGGTGTCGAAATTTGGGTACTCGATACAATGTTTATTTTTCTTAGTGAAGCCCGAAGTCTTGACAAAGCAAAGGTAGCAATCGGTCTCGTGGTTAGTAGGCTCTCGCCACACCTGATATGGAAAAAAAATGTAAAGCGTTAACAAAAGCGACGAGAGACTTGTTTTTATGAATTTTATCAAAAGTTATCACCCAAACATTTAACATTTCTATGTGTTTCAACCTTATGCAATATTTGAGATTCTTATAAACATTTTCTGTAAATTTTTGTTTATGTACCTAAGTTACAATTACATTTAGGTAAGTTACAGTATACTAGTGATTAAATTACGTAGTTTTATGAAATCATAAACTTACCATCGGAACTCCAAAAGGTATTTTTGAATCCGAACTCTTCGTCCAATGTCGCAGTCTTTCAATGCATATAGTGCAGGCTTTATGTGGAGCCCATGATTTATCTTGGTCCCCCAGTTTTATGCCAAAATAAGCTAAGTAAGCTCTTTTTACGAAGTCAGTTATATTTGCTCGTTGAAGTGGAAGTGTAAAATTTCCACATATATAACAGAAGGAATCAGGGTTGTTTTTGCATTTGAACTTTCTAGTGCTTGATGACATATTGCTTGATTGTTCTGCCAATTTGTAAAGGTATTTAAAGCCCTTAATTCATATAAATTTAAGAAAATCTGAAATATAAACACAAAAATTAGTTTAAATAGGTACTTATTATGAAATAGGTACTTACAATCTATGAAATTAAACTAGAAACACGGATGAGTAGGTACAATATAAATTACGTCTAATTAAATCAACTATATTAAATCACGATGACAAAATTACTCACTAAATCATATGCCAATTCAAAATTATGTTAATGCCCAAACTTAATTAACTAACTCAACTGACTGACTGACTGACTGACTGACTGACTGATTGAATTGACTGATTAACTCTGGAAACGAGTCGCTTTTATATATTTTAGTTGTCCCTCTAGAATACTCTACAGAGAACAGGAACGGAACGCTCGAGAAAATTTTAGAATTCTATGATATTTTTAGCTTAATTTACTAATATTAAAATGGGTTAAAAATGACAAAATTAAAAATATTTTTAGGGTGTTACATATAAAAATATACATAATACAACAATACCATAACAATAGGTACAAATACCTAGATAAAAACCTAGTTGCATAATGTGTAACTGCAAAAAGACAGCGAGTATTGAGAAAAAAACCTTTTTATGAATACGACGAAAGAGGAAGGGTGTTGAGCAAAATCAGGACCTGATAGAGCAAAACCGAGTAAAAATTCGTGCTCAGCGCACCCAAATTACCTAGAACTAACTGTCAAATCTAATTCAATAGACAAAAAGTTGAAATTTGTTCCCCAGTGATAATTGTTAATCGCTATAACTACCGTTATAGAATTGTTAATCACTGAACAAATAAATGATTTATTTTTCTAATTAAACACAAAACAACAAAGTAATTTCTCTCTCCTTATTAAATATTGTTTGTTTGACTATAGGCCAAGTTGGTGACCCTTAATTATTTATTTCGATTTAATTCATAAATTATAGTAGCCTACTTTCTTGGCCACATCAAATTGGTGATCCGTAGTCCACTATACATACATTCATAAAAACGTGAACAGATAGCGTACCCTCAGTGCCACGGTCTTTTCTGCTAGTGCTGCTGCACAGTGTTGGCAGATTAAAGAAGGGAAAAATCGGTATATTCAGTACATGGCACTAATAGAAAACGATATTTTAGAGGGACAAGTATCTACTGAGCACAATGGCATGAAAGCAGTGCTGTGCTCGTTACTTTATAAATGTAATGCCGTTACCATTACCGTTACTACAGTCTAAATGTAACGCCGTTATCGTTACAGTTACCATTTTTAAAAAGTAACAAGTAACGGCACCGTTACTCGTTACCGTTACTTTTAATGAAATGTAAATATATTATATATATGCATAGGTATATTATAATTTATATGTACATAAAATATTATATTATATAAACATTCACTTGTGCGAGTATTTGTTAGTTTGTATCCACTGGTTAATGCATAGGCTGTGAAGTCTGTGCATGCCTTCATTGCGTTGTTATGACTTATAAGGCATATTATTTTCAAAAAAAGTGAAACAAAATTACTGCAAGATTTATTACTCTGAACTGCAATACAACAGAGGATGTAGCAATTATTGTAGCATACTATTGATACTAATTTATTAATGCTAATGCTAGAATATACCAGGAAAGTTTAGTTTTGCAAAACAATAATATGAAATATTAAAGAAATGAATCAAATGAGTTATTGTGTATGGCAATGATAATTGAAATTTATTACCTAAATATACAGACTTAAGAACTATTATTCAAAAGATCTTTATTGGCCTTTAAGGGAAAAAGCTTCTCAAAAGTTGCATCTAAGAGCGAGCCTCGTTTCGGACGCAGTATATCCTTCCCTACTAAAAAAAAAAAACGCTCAACAGCGGCACTAGACGGTATAGGAGTGTTAAGTTTAATAAACATTTTTAAAGTTAGTGGATGGGAAGGATGCAGAGCTAACGTGCCGTGAAGGCCCAGATGAGAGGAATGACGAAACCTCTGTTGAACTTAGGTCCCTCCCTGCTCCAGGGTTCTTCGCCGTTTTACAGTACTTTGACAGTGCTGTCAGTGTAAGGGGAGAGGGTGGATAGGGGTAGGCTGCCAGCATGCCAACGAAATTTGTGGATTTAGGGGCAATTTTGGAAAAATGGTGTAAAGCGTTTCATGGACCTCAGTAAATTTTCGACTTGATCTCCTTTAGGGATCTATTGCAGCATATTATTATTATTATTATTATTATTGCGCATATAATGCTTAAAAATGAAGGGTGGGGCTTACTGAATAAACGTGTTTTTTTGGTCCAATCATGTGGCTCTAAATCTTCCACCAATCAGTATCCAAAACTTCACCAATGAGCTTTCGACATACGTACATACTTACATACATACCGTACATACTCGTACTTATATAAAGAGTCTTGACTGATTAGTAACATTAAAGCAAAAGCTTAAGATTTTCAAATAAACAGAATGTAAAACTACAATAAACAGTTGCAAATAAAAATTCCGAAACTTCATATTTCTTGCCCTTAACAGTATTATGTACTGTGAAAAGTGGACACCCGTAAATTATTGTCTCTCCATACACTTACTTTAAACATATGAATGGCTTCAAGCATAGAATGACGATCAAAGATGATGTCTGAAACTGCTTTAGGTGTTGATGTTCCTGACGAAGAAGGACCGTCAAGATGGGTTCCTTTATAAATAATAATAAAAATATTGTATTATTTCATTTGTGGAAGATGCGCAAATAGAGAAAAGTACAATTACTGTAGAACTCTGAGAAAATGGTAGCTCCCGTCGAGTGATGTTGCGTAAGTACAGAATAACAAAAATCTAGATTTGTCAAATGTAAAGAATTAAAGAAAAGTAGGAATAAAGACCAAACAAAAGCGGTGAAACATTAACAAGCTAAAAACGTATACATCTGTCGAATTACGAAAACACCAAATTCATTAATGAAATTCTTAAACGTTTAAAATGTAAATAGCTACATACTTGAGACTATAAAAAAACACAATAATAAAAATGATTTATTGAGAAGCCAATGCTTTCGATCAAAGCTATGATCATCCTCGGGTGCAAACGGTTATACAGTGGTCATAGTTTTGAGCGAAAATGTGCGTTTCTTCCCCAGTAACTACCTTCATTTTAGTGTGCCTTAAAACACACACACACACACACACAATATATATATATATATATATATATACACACACACACACACACACACACACACACACACTTTAGGTTACTTTAGATGAGTTTGAACGACGGTTCAGGATCGACCTGCGATCGACCCCTCTACAGCACCCCGCCTCATTTGCGAGATTTGGTGAAGGAGGGAATTGTTGTCTGATCTCCTCCTGCCCTCGTAGCCAGCCACACATGGCTGGTCAGAGACTTTGCACAGGAATCTGTCCAGCTGGTTCTTGAAGTTATTCAGGTCGGTGTGCTGGAGATTCCTCACTTCTTTTGGTAGGGCATTGAAAAGCTCTGTGCCTCGTATTCTGATCTGTAAGGAAATGTTGAACGAAGATGACATAAGAAAATTACAAAATAACATTGAAACATTATTCCAGTGGGCAGAAGACAACAATATGAAGTTCAACGAAGAAAAATTCCAACTTCTAAGATATAGTAATAACAAGGAACTACAGAAAAAAGGGTACAAAACTATGCAAGCCAAACAGATAACACCAAATCCACAAGTCAGGGATTTTTGAGTAATAATGTCGTCGGATGCAGAATTCGGAGAGCACTATAACATCAAAATTACAACGGCTAGAAAAATAATGGGAATCATCTGGAGAAGCTTCGCAGCAGAAAAGCAAACATCATGCTCAAATTATGGAAGAGTCTAGTCCTACTAATAATTGAGTATTGCTCAGTACTCACAAGCCCATACCGAAAACGAGACATTGCGAACATTGAAGCTATATACAAAGGACTTTTACGTGTAAGATAGAGAAAACGGAAGGTGAAGACTACTAGTATCGACTACAATCCCTGAAACTCTACTCTCTCGAAAGAAGGCGCGAGCGGTACACAATACTATACATATGGAAAATACTTGAGGGTTCTGTTCCTAACCTTAGAAATGAAATAGAAACAAACTGGAATGAGAGAAGAGGCAGATTTTGTACGGTCCCAGCTGCGGTGGGACAAGGGGCCATGAAAACGAGGATGGAAAATACTCTCTTTGTGTCATCTACGAAGCATGATACAATACATGTCCTTAATATCTGCATCAATATCTGCAATCATTATTATGAACAGTAAGGGAGCTAATACTCTCTCTTGTGAGACAGAGCTCACGACTTCCGAGACTACCGATTTAACTCCGTTTACCACTGCTCTTTGTGTTCTTTGCGTTAAGAAATTAAATATCCATCTTCCTAGCTTTCCAGAAATTCCTGTATTCTTAAGTTTGTGTGCTATGATTTCGTGGTCACATTTATCGAAGGCTTTAGCAAAGTCCGTATATATTACATCTATGTTTTGTCCTCGACACAATGTCTCCAATATTTTCTCCTGGTGGTCTAGTAGCTGTGATAGGCATGATCTTCCAGCCCTGAAGTCATGTTGATTTGGGTTGTATAAGTCTTTATCTTGTAGGTAGTAGGTAGTTTTGCCTCTAATTGTACGTTCAAAACACTTTATAAGGTGTGAAGTGAGAGCCACAAGCCGATAATTCTTGGGCATTGCTCTGTTACCACCTTTAATAAGGGGGGGGGGAGGCAATGTTCGCGTTCTTTAAGGGGAGTGGAATTTGTCCTGTGTCGAATGATTTCCTCCATAGTAAGTATAGCAGTTTGGCAATACTCGCTTTGCATTTCTTCAGAGACGTCGCACTCCATGTGTCTGGCCCTGGCGCTGAATTGTCTCGCATCTGATCTGTGATAAGGCCGTAATTACATCTCCTTCCGTGAACTCGAAGTCCATTAATAGGTTTGTGCCGGAATTTGTTCTTGGTTGATTTGTATCTATATCGAAAAATTCGTCTGGGTTTTCCACTTCCATCTCGGACTTAGGGGTGCTAAACACAAAGTTAAATTGTTCCCGAAGCAGTTCGCTTATTTATTTCAGGTCATTTGTACATTCGGCCTCCCCGTCTATCAACGGACCAATACTCTCCTTACACTGCATTTTCCTTTTCGCAAGCGTGTAGAAGTATTTTGGGTTATTTTTTATGTTTTCTGCTACCCTGTTTTCCTCCTCGTTTGTCTTATGTATGAATGTTTGCTTTAGGTCCAATTTTATTTCGCCAAGTTTCTTCTCTAATTTGAGTCTCTTTGCATCAGTTCTGCATCTGTAGAGATGTTTTACGGTTTGTCTTTGTTGCCTGAATAGTGTCCTGATTTTCTTCTCGAGCTTGCTATGTTTTCTTTCCTGTCTCTCTGGAATATGTTTCAGTATTATAGGTTTGGTTTCCGTCTCTATTATACATAGTATTTCTTGTGGAGTCTTCTCGTGAAGTAGCAAATCCCAATTTACCTCCTTTAAATCTTTATTTACGTTTTCCCAATTTACTTTCTTTGAATTTATGTTTAAGCCTTCAAATATTCCATCTGCCTCTCTAGGATGCGTTTTCGGACCTCTGGGTGCTAACTTCAATTGTATAGCGATGAGGTTATGGTCGGAGAACTTTGTGTGCGTTACTTTTTTATTTATTATTATCTCGTTGTTATTTATCAAGATTAAATCCAAAACGTTCTCTTTTCTCGTGGCTTCACAGATTTCCTGGGTAAGGGCGTAATGTTCCATAATATCTAATAGCATTGTTGCTTGGGTTCTATCGTCTTTAGTAATGTTGCCATGAAACTTCTCGACATATATAACTTCGTCATTTTTCTTCCATGTAATGAATGGGAAATTAAAATCTCCGAAAATTAGAATATTTGTTGCTGGAGTTTCAAGTAATTTTCTTTTTCTGTTATATATATATATATATATTATATATATATATATATATATATATATATATATATATATATATATATATATATATATATATATATATATATATATATATATATATATATACAGGGCGTCCCAAAAAAATGTATACACACTTTAACAGCTGATAGCTCAATTGATGTTTCTTTCTTTCCAAGTTAAACCCATTAGAATTAATAATGGCAGTCAGACTAAGCTTTGAACAAAGGAAATTCATTCTAAAATGCTACTGGAAGTGTGAAAACGCAGTTGAAGTGCAAAGACAGTTTAGGAGGGAGTTTCAAACAGATCCACCAACGCGACTTACCATCACTCGAATTATAGATAAGTTTGAAGCCGATGGAACTGTTCAGAATGTCCACAAGAAGCGTTCCGGAAGACCACGGACATCGACAAGCCCCACAAAGCAAGAAAGAGTACTGGAAACGTATCACCAAAGTCCAAGAAAATCTGTGCGGCTAGCGAGTCGTGAGGTAGGAATTTCAGAATCGTCTGTCCAACGCATTTTGAAGCGCTGTCAATGGAAAAGTTACATTCCAAGATTAGTCCATGCTATTAATGAAGATGATCCGGACCGAAGAGTGGAGTATTGCGAGTGGTACTTGGCACGATGTGGATGTGGATTGGACGAAGGGGTTTCGTAGAATACCCTCCGCGTTCACCAGACCTCACACCACTAGACTTTTTTTTATGGGGATACTTAAAAGACAAAGTCTACGCTATAAAACCTGCAACAGTCGCTGAATTGAGAGCAGCCATTGAACGAGAATGCACACAAATACCAAACGAAATGTTTCGTGATGTTTGCGATTCCATTGCTTCGCGTTATCAGCAGTGCCTGGACCAGAACGGACGTCAGTTTGAAAACAGGCGTTGACAAAACAATTAAATAATGTCTGTAGATTCTATTACATTTTGAAAATGAAATGTATTTTAATAAACACTGCCTTTATAATTATTTAAAGTGTGTATACATTTTTTTGGGACGCCCTGTACACACACATATATATATTATATATATATACACACACACACACACTTGGTTTTTCTAGTGGCGACAATCGTTTTATTAGCAATTCAGAAATGGGAGTGTTTTCTAACAAAAATAGACCTCTCTTTCTTACATTGTACAGCCTACCTGCGTCTGTGGGATATTTGCGTAAACAGTAAGCCAAATTGAGTTGATCCAAATCCCAATGTGCTACTTCCGAGTTGTAGGCCACTTGGAGAATGGATTGAATGTCTAGTTTATTGTTCTGAGCAGAAAGAAGTTCTACACTTTTATCAACAACACCTGTAATATAACGAACGCATTAACCGCATTCCTTCGATAAATCTGGAGAAGGTTCCCTTCCTAGTAATAAGTTCCAACCCTACTGTCTGGACTCTGGAAGAAAGGCACATTGGAAAAATAAAATGCAACTTTCTCGAAGTTAGGCCTCTGATTAGAGTATTAATTTGGTTTGATTTATCAGACACGTATAATAGTTTTAGATGAAATGGAGCTTCCAAAAGGATTTTTATGTATGCACACTGTAGTCGAAGGATATCCATTCGTTTATGGGTATTTGTATTGACGATCGTGATCACATTCAAGAATATTCGTACATTTAAAAATTTATTCTTAATAATGATTTACCAAACGAGTAAAATATTTTTGATTCACACTCGCAAGCAATCTCACAATAATTTTTAAAAGTTAAAACCGTTGAAATTCTTAAAATCAGAACCTGCATCTGACATCTATCAATTAAATGAGGTGATCAATTTGGTATCAATTTAGTAAACAAAATATTAATTCTATTAAATACCAAAATAAATTTTTAAATAAATTTCACCTCAAAATTCATATTTTAATTTTGCACTTTTTAAATTTTCATTTCGACCATTTCTAGTCAAATTCTATTAAATTTTTTTTTTAGCATCTAATTAGTCTTACCGATGCTGCAGAGAGCGTCATTAGCGGCATTTAAAATGAGATTTGCTTTCGTGCCAGGTTCAGCCTTGTTTTCAGACCAACCCATGGTAACCTTATGTGGAAGACAGTCGGTGATTTCAACTTCCTTCGAATCAGCAACAACAACTCCATCAGCGGTAGAATACCAAACTAAAACCTTTTATAAAAAGTGAAAAAAAGAAATATGCATTACTTAGTACGTTCGTTTTTCATACAAAACTTTTCATAGTTTCAGTACCCTTCCGGGACCCTTACCCCCACAAATATACTTATTTTTATAATTAAAAAAATTAACATCCGAAACCGCAATTTCCCTACACAAAGATGAAAGGCCATAAACTCCAAGTTATCTGAACTCCAACATTATCAGAATATAAGTTTCGACGAACCAATTCAACCCCGGCGGCGCGGCGGCGGCAGTCGAAACCAGAAATTTTAAGTTCTGAGTTTACTGCAATTCCTAACCGACTGGAGCACCAGAGAGCCGTTTTATTAGTGCGTATTTATACAGTAAGTGAATACCAATAAGGAACTTTAATGATTTATTTTCAAAATTAACTTTGGCAAAACTAAAAAAAACAATAAATCAGCATCATTTATTAATCAATTTTAAACATCTAACGAGAAGTTAAAATTATCTCACAAATAAAAAATGGGAAAGTTTCTAGTTTTCCAAGTTCTGAAGAACTGTCACTTAACGAACAGTTTTATACAGTTAAAAGGATTAAAAATTTGCCGAAGAAGTAAAATCTGTCGAAAAACTACTGACATTTTCAAAATCTAGCAAACATTCATAATTTAATTGGTTGGGAAATAACCTGACCAATGAAAAAACTGCCAAATACAGTCAGTCCTGTTGCCCATTTCTTACTGGTAAGATAATTTTCAAACCAATTATGTACTTTTACCGAGTTTTTAAATTTACAATTTTTATATAATTCTATTTCAAACGACTGTACCAAAAATTGTTGCTGTTACTCATATAAGTTACCCTCTGCATTAATAACACTGTACAACAAATTTTCGGTTCAGAAAAAAAACGGGAATAACATTCAGTCATTCTTAATTAGTGATGTGAGGCGAGAATATTCTGAGAATATTCTCCAAAATATTATTTGCTGAGAATATTCGAGAATTTTCTTTTTTCTTAGTTTTAAAACATTTTTAGATTTTTTTGCAGCTTTTTAGAGAATTCTAGAATATTTCAGAACCTTATGGAACTTTCTAGAATGTGTGAGAATATTCTAGACGACTCCAGAACATTCTAGAATACTCCGGAATTGGGAGAAAATAGTATATAAAGGATGGCATTTCCATATAATTTTGAAAAAAATCAAATAAATAAAAAATATGATTTTTTCATAAAAATCATCATTTTTTTTATTTATTAGCTATTTATTAGCTATTATACTGAAAAACTGAAATTGAATACTTCATTACTGAAAAACTGAAATTGAATACTTCATTACAAGGGATATTTTTTCTTTCTAAACTGTTCTGTGTGATATATTTTATTAATTTCTATATATAATTTTGAAAAAATCAAATAATTAAAAAAAATCATGATTTTTTCATGAAAAAATCAATTGATTTAATCAGGTGGTAAAATTATTTTGATTTAATCACTGCCATCCCTGGTAAATATGTACTTTGAATTGAAATACAGTCTTTTTACAATGATTCAACAAATTTTTTGCATTAGTTAATTTATTTATTTCTTCACTCATCCTATCATTCACTTCTGACTTAGAATTTCTCCATTTTGACAGGAACTGAAGTTACAGTAAGTTGTATCGGAATAGTTGAAAAACCCCTCAGATGTTCTAAAAACGAAAATTCTCGAAAATTCTCGGTTCGTTGAATATTCTCGAGAAAATTCTCGAGAATATTCTCCTAAAGATTATTCCCGAGAATTTTACATTATTCTTAATATTTCGAGTGTGCTGATTCCAAATCTGAAAATAGTTTTTTTTTATCACGTCACGTTATTTTGTAATGACTGCTTAAAATCTTCATACCAAAAAATAAGAATATATTGATAAACAGATAGGCTTTATCATATGAAACAGTTTAATTATTGCTATACTTCAACATATATGCACAAAATTAACATAAAACTCTCGTATTATACTGTTTTTAACTCATTATTTGTATTTATGCTGGCGTTTGTGTGATGCTTCTGGTTGGACTCCACTTCCCTTTGTATCGGCTCTCCATTGTGGCTATATCCTGGTGGAATCTCTCCCCGTGTTCGTCGCTAACAGCAGATGCATTTTCCGGAAAGAATGAGAGATGTGAACGTGAAAAATGAATTTTCAATGACATCTTACATCCGAGACGTTGGTATGAGTTGATAAGTTGATCCACAAGTGCAGCATAGTTGTCGTATTTAGTCTTTCCTAGTAGACCGCTGCACACGTTTTTGAATACACGCCAGGCTGCCAACTCAACCTCATCCATCACCGCTTCGAAGTGTTCGTCTAGCATGAGTTGGCGAATTTGAGGGCCGACGAATATGCCTTCTTTAATCTTGGCATCTCTTATTTTTGGAAATTTTTCCTTTAGATATTTGAAGGCAGGCTTATCCTGTTTCAACGCCTTTACAAATTGTTTCATCAGCCCTAGTTTTATGTGAAGTGGCGGCAAGATAACCTTTTCCTTTCGTACTAGTGGTTCGTGAATAACATTGTGAGATCCAGGTGAGGAATTGTCTCGCGGCGGCCATACTGAGCGTGTGTAGTGTTCAGACCTTGCTCGGCTATCCCACTTGCATAGGAAACACATGTATTTCGTATAGTTTGCAATCCATTGAGAATAGCCACAACCTTCAAATCTGCGCAGAAAAGCCATTCATGTTCATTGTATTTTATACAGTCCAGAATAAAAGCAGCAGTGTCATGCGTTTCTCTCAAGACGACTGAATGTGCGATTGGAACAGAAGGCATTGTGTTCCTATTGTGTAGCAGTACACCCTTAACACTGTACAGAGATGCATCAATGAACAATCTCCACTGATTCGGTTCATAGCACAAACCCAGAGCATCGAACAGACCATGTATATCAATGCAATAACAAAGATTGTTCTTCATTGTGAAATATTCCTGCAAATCCAAGGAGCGCTTTCGGAATGCTGTAATTCGCACGTCTTTCGCCAGCAGATTCCATTCTTGTAGACGTGAGGCCAGCAGTTCACTTTGTTGCTTGGTAAGTATTAAATCACGGACCAAATCATTGAGTTCAGGCTGCATGATGAGATGTTGTTCTTTCTTGGACTCGACTTGAGCTTCATAGCATTCGCCGTCTGATTCCAATTTGTCAGAGTCTGTGTTATCGGTCGGCATTTCAGCTGGAGGACGATGGATGGGTTTTCCCTTTTCTGCTGCAACCTGTAATGTGAGACAATATACATAATTGTGTAATATATTATGCAGAACTGGATATGCTAAAATGTGCTAAAAACACCAAATTTGATGTATATTCAGAAAAATAAAAGATTCAAACCTGTGATGTTCGTTAAACAGAAATAGCAATCAGTTGAATGGTCCAGCGGCTCTCTCCATACCATTGGGACACCGAATCCCAGACCAGGACAGGTGCCTTTGAACCATGTAGATAACGAGCTTGTACATTAGGGTGGAGCGAAAAATACTTTTTTTCTAGTATGAAGTTCTAATAGTGATTACAAGTTGCATTTAGTGGACCAAATATGCCTGCCAAAATATGAGTTCATTTGTTTAAAATTTTCAGCTGCCACCAGGGGGCTAAAGTTAACACAATTTTGTGTAAAAAGGAAAAAAATGCTTCTACTTTAGGTTTGTCAAACTATTATAAAATGTTATCTTAGAATTATCTAATAGTTTGATTAAGATTTTTATATGATAGGAATTCGTTTTGTAAAAATGCCTTTTCATATGCTTAATATCTTCAGCTGCCACAAGAGAGCTGAAGTTAACACAATTTAGAGTAACTGAGTCATGTTGAGATTACACTGAATGTTGTGGGGGAGGGTTGTGGGGGAGGGTTTTGGTGTGAAGGAATTTCTTTCTGTGAGTCATTAGAACAGTGTGTTAACACTTGTCTTCTTAGGTAGTAGGCCTAGTCGCTCAGTTGATCGGAGAGTTTTTTAATATGATCGGAATATTATAAAACTTATTTTAAAGTGATTTATATAGAGATAATATTGATTTTATTATAAAATGCTTGTTATAATGTATTATATAATTTTAGTTTATTTATATAATATATTATATATTTATGTAATATATTATATATACTTATAAAATATATTATATATATTAATTATATAATGTTTTGATGTTACAGGATATTTTGTGATTGTGAATTTTTCTTAAAAATATTATGGCATCAAATACTAAATATAAACATTTCACTAGAGAACATATGAAGTGTGCCATATTTGAAGTACCTTGTGAGATGAGTGATATGCAACTACCAACTTATAACTGCATTATGAAAGATTACCTGTTCACAAAACATTTAGTGAAGGAGCAGATGAATAACAAGGAGCCTTCATTTTCTGAAATAGCAGAGGCAGTTTCCAAAAAGGTAGAAAATATTTGGAAGAAGGCCTCTTTGCCAATAGTTTCACATACACGCGTTTTACAGATGATGCGAGTGTACCATGATAAATACAGGTCCTTATTAAAGCCATACAAGTCACGCAAGGATCAGCCTAAGTACAAAAATCAGCTTGAAGAATTTGAAAACTCTTCAAAATGCACTTTGTTTGACATCTGCACCTGCAAATGTAAGGAGTTTAGGAGATGCTCATGTGAAAAGAGTAAGAAAGTCCCTCCAAAAGAGCAGGATTTTTTAAATGACCAACGAACACGCAGAATAATGGTGATAGGAAGCATTGACATAGCACACACAAGACGATTACAAGCAAGAGAACATCGAAAGGAAATGGAAAAAGCACGTCTGGAATCCTCACAAACAACTAGTGCTGCTATAACCAATACGTCCAACTTACAAATCGAAACAGAGACAAGTGAACTTCAACAACTAGAAGAGATATCTGAAGATAATGAGGAAGATACAACCTCGACTCAATATGTAATATCAGAACAACAGATGCGTGAGCCACTGCCTTCATTAGCAATTACTTGTGATAGATTTAAAATGTCGGACAGAGCTGGGGCTGCTATTGCTTCTGCAGTATTGGCAGATCTTAAAATTGTTACTCCCGAAGACAAAGGGAATATTATAGACAGAAGTAAGCTAAGACGTGAAAGACAAAAACAGAGAAAGGAACTACAACAGATAGGAGAGCCAAAAACCATGCGGGGATTATACTTTGATGGCAGAAAGGATAAAACAATGATTCAAGTCCAGGAGAGTGATGGCTCTAACCACCAAAGAACCAAACGCGAAGAGCATATCAGCATAATATCTGAACCACACTCTCTGTACTTTGCACATGTGACACCTTCCAGTGGCAAAGCTAAATACATTTGCACAGCGCTAGTGAATTGCTTGAAAGAAAGGAGGAATGTTGATATAGGGAACATCGTTGCAGTTGGCTGTGATTCGACAGTGGTTAACACTGGTAGTATTGGAGGCACAATAAGATTACTGGAAGAAGCCTTTAATAAGCCATTGCAGTGGCTGATATGCCTTTTACACCTTAATGAACTTCCATTGCGCCATCTGTTTCATCACTTGGATAGTACCACTACTGGACCAAGAGCATTTTCAGGAGAAATTGGCCGAGCACTTTAAGACTGTAAAAAGCTTCCCATAGTTAACTTCAAACCCATTGAAATTCAAGAGGACATGTGTGAAGTTGATGTAGATGACATAAGTACCGACCAGAAATACCTTCTTGAAATTCACAAGGCTGTATCAAGTGGAACATTCTCAAAGAGTCTTAGTCATAAGAGTCCAGGCAATATATCACATTCAAGGTGGCTCACCACAGCAAACAGGACTCTGCGGTTATATGCAAGCAGAGAGAATCCTTCAGGCAATTTACAAGAATTAGCTACTTTCATTGTTAGGGTATACGCACCAATGTGGTTTCAGATAAAGCGTAAACCATTATGCCAATATGGTGCTAAACATATGTGGCATATGATTGCAAGAAGCCGGTATCTCCGTGAAGAGCTTAGGAGAGTACATGACTCAGTCATTCAGCGAAATGCATATTACGCAAATCAAGAAAACATTCTCATTGCAATGATAGCTGATGAAAGGGAGCATGTGCGTCAGTTGGGATTTAGGCGTATCATAAAAGCAAGGGCATGCATTCAAGAAACAGATGTTATCAGGTATTTTAAGGTGCCAGAAATAAATTTTTATGCCAAAGACTATACAGATCTCATTATGTGACAAGATTTTCAGATAGCAGAACCACCGATAACCAAAGGAGTTTCTCTTGATGATATTGAATCATGCATCAAACATGGTACTACTCTTCATTCAGAATTATTTCGGTTTCCATGTCATACACAAGCCGTAGAGAGATGCGTCAAGCTCGTTACAGACGCTGCTGGATCAGTCTGCGGACCTACAAACAGAGACGGTTGGATTCGTGCTACATTAGAATCAAGGAAAAAACAGCCAAAATTTGACACAAAAGCAAATTACTAAATAGTCTTCAGCAAGAACCCTTTCTAGAGGGAGGTTGGTTGGGGAAAGGGTGGTAACTCTGCTAAGGCACGAAATAACGTTTCTTAACTGTCTCAAGCCAGTATAAAGGAGGAGACACATCCTAATTTATTACTGTTCCCTTTTTCAAGTAAATACAGAATCATACTTAATTGTCATTTTTAAGTTAACTTCAGCCCTCTTGTGGCAGCTGAAGATATTAAGCATATGAAAAGGCATTTTTACAAAACGAATTGTTATCATTTAAGAATCTTAATCAAACTATTAGATAATTCGAAGATAAAATTTTATAATAGTTTGATAAACCTAAAATAGAAGCATTTTTTTCCTTTTTACCCAAAATTGTGTTAACTTTAGCCCCCTGGTGGCAGCTGCAAATATTAAACAAATGAAATCATATTTTGGCAGCTATATATCGTCCACTAAATACAACTTTTAATCACTATTAGAACTTCATACTAGAAAAAAGTATTTTTCGCTCCACCCTATAATGTACATCTCACACAGCAGATATGAGGCGCCCAGTGCTTGTCCTGATCACCAACTTTGCATGCAAAGTATAATTCATAAAGCTTTTTTACATGAGAAGTCAACTTCCTTTTATACTGTTTTACCGTTAATGTCCCACAAATATAACAAAAACTGTCTGGCGAATTTTTGCACTCTCTAGGCATTGTAGCATAACATCAATAAAAACCTGTAAAATAAGAAAATGATAGATCAATTTGCAATTTCACACAATATAGACGTTGTCGGTGAAATATACATAATTTGATAGCTGTTATTCAATAATACTCACTTATAGCACCGATTTATGATAAAATATGGCTGACAGTTTTGTTTTAAATGATTAATGAAAGAAATTTTTCATAAAATCAAAGTGGAAACACAGAACCGAACACCACCACCACAGTATATGCATGACTGAACAAAATGTAAAAGATGCGTTCAGAGGACCAGTGGTTCTCAAAATGATACAATGAAATAGGGTCATTTTCATAAATTCGGTGGGTGATACAAATAAATGAGTTATTTTCGCAATCTACGCATATAATTAGCCATAAAAATGACGATCTCACTTCCGTTTTTTTTTACTGTTGTACAGTGTAATCAGAGTTATATGGTGGAGGAAACCTACACCTGAACGTGGAATCCGAACCACGAGTTGCTACACGATCTGCACATAGAGGACAGTCACCCGTCCAACTACCACTCAGGCCCAATTTCGCTTAACTAAGCTGATCTACCGGGAAGTAGTGTTGTGATATGGCCTCGACATAACCCTGTACAAAGAGTAACTATGGTAACAGTGCCCAATTGTATCTCTATTAGAGTTTTTTTACATGAAAGGACGTCTAAGCTGCTTACTTTTATTCTTGGGGAAGTCGTGGCGGGAAGACTCATTGGGATTTCGAAGATTCCGCGAACAACTCCCTGAGGCACTGTTTCGAGGGGTAGAAGCTGTTCCTCGCTTTTGAACGGTAAATCACTCCCTGTAAAATCCACCTTAAGCTTCTTCATAGCTACCACTTGTCCTCTTGATATTACCTAAAAATTAGACATAGAAAAAAAGTGTATAGAAACATCATAAAACAATATTTAGCCATTTATGGACATTACGCACATACGAGTAATAAGATCACTAATGAAGTTCATCTATCTACTCATTATTAATACTTCTCATTTATACCAATTGTAGAGATTATATTCTTAAATCAGTCTGAAAGATAAATCTGTGTTGGGGAGGGGAGAACACACACAATCGAGAGAATGAGCGAGCCAGAACCTCGTGAACCTTGTGTGTGTGTGTGTGTGTGTGTGTGTGTGTGTGAAGATCCGCAACACCCTAACAATGACAAACTATTTGAGCAATCTATAATCCCAGGTAAAATAAAATCAAAGCAACGCGAGTGCATTAACGCACTACTTTCATATCATTCTAAAGAAGATAAGGAAAGAAAGACAAAGTAGAATGTAGTTTACGAAGGCCTTTTTGTACAACCCAAAGGGTTAGTACATTTAATAGCAGTTTCAAGGGAGGGGCCGGGGGGCAATGCCCTATGGAAAACTGATGTGTGGGTAGTTCGGAAGTAACGAAAATGGTTCACTGAGTAGGTAGGTAGTTAATCTAACAATTATTAAATTCCTTTTATGTCAATAACTGGGTGGATGAAACCAATTGGTTGCTCACCAGAGTTATTCTCCACACTAATATTTACATACTGTGTGACAAGAGCGTGCTCGGTAATAGATATACACTACCAATCAACCAACTGATAAAGACCAAGAAGACGCTGGTGGAAAAAGCCCCGCGAAAAGGAGGACAAGGGAGAACGAAAACGAGGAACGGGTCGACAAGACGGAACGAGAGAAGGGAGAAGAACAAACAACGGAAAAAGATCCCCACCAGCAAGTACGCTCTCAACAATTAAACAAATGGGAAAAGGGACTCTCTAATAACTAGCAGTAAGTGACTAATTGTGTTTTTAACCCAGTTAGAAGTAAACGCCATAAATTAAGCTGGGTCAGACAAATTAGGCCTACATTGTGGTCTAAGACCTAGCATCAACTCATAGCTTAACAAAGGTGAAGGTAGATTGCCCTAACCTAATTTGGTGAGGAATCCTATTGTGGACCTCAATTTATCTGCCCGCTCTGGACCATTTCCGGAATCTCTAGGCTGACCCCTACAAGGCTAGACTTAATCTACTCTATAGTTAGACTGGAGATATTAGGGGTGGGTTAATTGGGGACCAATTCATACAGAGCATTTTTCACATTGGTGGCCCGTGTGGGGAATTTACATACTTTAACCTTAACTTAACAAAAATTGCAGAATTAGGCTAAATGGTCTAGCCTAAACCTAACCTAATCAAGCCTAAAGTAACAAACTTGCCTAATTAGGTCTACAACCTAGGGCCTAACTAGGAAACATTTACATTTAAGGAGTCCCATTCTCTTATAAGCTTAGACCTGAGTGACACATAAATACTTGGGGGGATTTAACTAAATTTAAAACTTGACTGTTTTGTCTGATTACTCTATTTGATCTCTCATCTCTGATAATTTCTTCTCACCTTATATTTCATTACAATCCCTAGTTAAACTATTTTGACTTAAACATGGAAGTACATTTCAATTAACTCGCCAACAAGTTGTCTTTAAAACATAAATAGTTAACGAAACTACAAGACAACATTAGTGAACAAGCATTTAAAATGCATACAACTCCAAGCATCCAATTCTTCTTTTAAAGAAGAATCACTCAACAGATTTTGTCAACAGGCACATGCATTCCTTGTAAGCTATGTGTGTATGTGTGTATATATATATATATATATACTGTACTCTTTACATGTGCCACAAATACACTCAACCTATCTGAACATAAGCAAGGATTGCACGAGTTACTCAAAAGGGTCTTATGGCCTACTGTGGCCATAGCCCAAACACTGAACCTTGGTCTTATGGCCTACTTTGGCCATAGCCCAAACACTGAACCTTGGTCTTATGGCCTACTTTGGCCATAGCCCAAACACTGAACCTTGGTCTTATGGCCTACTTTGGTCATAGCCCAAACACTGAACCTTGGTATTATGGCCTACTTTGGCCATAGCCCAAACACTGAACCTTGGTCTTATGGCCTACTTTGGCCATAGCCCAAACACTGAACCTTGGTCTTATGGCCTACTTTGGCCATAGCCCAAACACTAAACCTTGGTCTTATGGCCTACTTTGGCCATAGCCCAAACACTGAACCTTGGTCTTATGGCCTACTTTGGCCATAGCCCAAACACTGAACCTTGGTCTTATGGCCTACTTTGGCCATAGCCCAAACACAACCTTGGTCTTATGGCCTACTTTGGCCATAGCCCAAACACTGAACCTTGGTCTTATGGCCTACTTTGGCTACAGACAAAACTTGATACTGTAGAATCAAATGTGACCAACTGTAATACACGAACACCTACGTTACAGAACTTTAATGTAACTGCTGCCTCAACTTACACACCACATTGTAAATTTTGTGCAAGTGATGAACACAGTAGTACTGGGTGTGACAAATATTCAGACTTTAACTCAAGAGCTAGAAGATGTGAACAGTTGAACCTATGTAAAAAGTGTACTGGCCAGGGACATTATAAGAAAGACTGTAAATCTAGGTTAAGATTCAATTGTAAGTTTTATAAAAGTTCACGACATGTCTCATCAATGTGTGATTCACCGAAGTGTCCAAACAACAATACTCAAACTCAAAAGATACCTCCTCCAAACAAAGGTAATCAAGAAAATGCCACTTTCATGGGACATTCTGTTTGTTCAAACAATGTAACAAGAAACACTGAGGTTCTTTTACCAACTATTACTTTGGACTTAGTGAATGGTGAGGGTAGCACCACTCCAGTGAAATGTCTTATAGACTGTTGTTCTCAACAAACATTTGTTTCGCAAAATTTGGATAAGAAATTGGGTTTGATACCAAACCCGAATGAACAAGAACTCAATATCACATCCTTTGCTAAGGATAACTCGAACAAAAATAGCTATAAGACAATTGACCTGGAACTACATTTAGAAAATGAATTAGAAAAAATTAAAGCAGTCATTATTTCAAAAGTAGGACAAAACAAACTGGTTATACCCAAACTAGAACAAACCATAAATCATTTGGGAAAACAGTACAATATAGCTGATAGACATATCACAAACAACACAGTAGCTAACATTGAAATGTTAATGCGGGCAGATTATATTAATCTTATTCATAAGGGCATAGTGAAGATAGGTAATGGTATAGCTTATCAGACTCCATCAGGGATAGCCCCTTTGGGTGACCTATCCAAATACAACCTAGACCTAAACCAAAATAGTTCATGACTAACAAATACTATGGTTTACAGGAAAGTTCACCGCCATCAATTCACCGCGGGAAAGTTCACCGCCATCAATTCACCGCGGGAAAGTTCACCGCCATCAATTCACCGCGAGGTAATTTCACCGCGAGTAAGTTCACCGTAAAATGAATAAAATTAAAAAGAATTTTTTAACTTAACAAGAATTTAATATAGGGTTTAGCAACACTATTTAAAAACATTAAAATATAATTAGGACAAAAATTAAAAAAGTATTTCATTTTTATTTAGCCACAAAATTTAAAAACAAATAATATATAATTAGGAAAAATATTTAACCACATTTAATTTTTATTTAGCCACAAAATTTAAAAACAAATAATATATAATTAGGAAAAATATTTAACCACACTATTTAAAAACATTAAAATATAATTAGGACAAAAATTAAAAAAGTTAGGTTAGGTCCTAATCTAACCTAACTTTTTTAATTTTTGTCCTAATTATATTTTAATGCTTTTAAATAGTGTGGTTAAATATTTTTCCTAATTATATATTATTTGTTTTTAAATTTTTTGGCTAAATAAAAATTAAATACTTTTTTAATTTTTGTCCTAATTATATTTTAATGTTTTTAAATATTGTTGCTAAACCCTATATTAAATTCTTGTTAAGTTAAAAAATTCTTTTTAATTTTATTCATTTTACGGTGAACTTACCTTGCGGTGAAATTACTTCGCGGTGAACTTACCTCGCGGTGAAATTACCTCGTGGTGAACTTTCCCGCGGTGAATTGATGGTGGTGAACTTACCGCACATGAATACTACGATGTGCCTCAACTCAGTCCTACATAACACCTGTAAGAATAGCAACACTTTGAATAATATTATAACAACTGAGAACATTAATTCATCACTATCAAATGAAACTCTGGATGAGGCAATTCAAACTTTATGGTTGCTAGAATCTGTGGGTATAAATGACACAAATCAAACTTCAGAAGATCAGTTAATGGTAGAAAGATTTGAAGACACCATTCAGTGCAAAGACAATAGTTAATTTGTTGAGTTACCTTGGAAAATAAATTGTCCAACTTTAAGAGACAATCTCAAAGTAGCTAAAGGACATTTATATAAAGTAATGAAAAAACTCAAACAAGATAATACAATTCAAATGTACAGTGATGTCTTCAAAGAACAGCTACAGAAAGGCTTCATTGAAGAAGTAACAAATAACCCTTTTAAAAAAGATGGTTGTCATTATTTAACCCACAGGGGGGGTTTATCGACAAGATGTCCCAACAACAAAACTCAGAGTAATATATAACTGTAGCCTCAAAGACAGTGATAAACACAGTTTGAATGATTGCCTGATTGAGGGTCCTAATCTCATTTCTGACCTTGTGAAGATCTTACTGAGGTTCAGGTTAGATAAATATGCCGTACAAAGTGACATTTCAAAGGCATTTTTGAGAATAAATCTTAAAAATGAATATGACAAGAACCAACTTAGGTTCTTATGGTTCAGGGATCCATTTGATTTGAATAAAGGGTTCATAACCTATAGATTTAATGTTGTGTTGTTTGGAGCCAATTGCTCACCTAGCCTATTAGCATTGACAAATAGACATCATTTGAACCAGTTTAATAACTCTTTAACACTGAACTTCCTCAAGGAACATTTTTACGTAGACAATCTAATAGGCTCAACAACAACAAAATCTGAATTATCTGAGGTCTATGAACACTCAAAACATTATGCAACAAGGTAACTTTGAACTTAGAGAGTGGATTTCAAATGATGAGGATTTAAACAAAAAGATTTTAAAGGATAATAATGGTCTTACTGAGCCATCAGACAGAGTTAAAACTTTAGGTATGAACTGGTATTTGGATGCAACTTCTAACAGTCATGATTCAATCTGTACTAAAGGTTTTAAACTTGATGAGGAAGCAAATACTAAAAGACAAACCTCTCAAACCTACCCGAACCAACCTCAATTGGAACTATTGGCTGCTGCATTAGCCATTAAAACCATTTCATTGCTTAAGGATGCTTACCATGATGTGAGCATAACTGATCCACATCTGGCTTGACAGTCAGATTTGTCTTGCCTGGATACGGAATGATAGCATTAATAGTAAGAACATCTTTGTAAAAAATAGGCTAAAAGAAATAGCTGAAGCTAATGAAAGCCTACAAGTAAACTTTCACTATGTTCCAACTAAACAAAATCCAGCAGACTTTCTGACCAGAGG
Source organism: Bathynomus jamesi (assembly GCA_023014485.1). Taxonomy (NCBI): domain Eukaryota; kingdom Metazoa; phylum Arthropoda; class Malacostraca; order Isopoda; family Cirolanidae; genus Bathynomus; species Bathynomus jamesi. Next base: position 1,015,082 of record JAJOZX010000041.1, on the reverse strand, counting down.
TTTATCCTACAAGTTGTTGAAGTCAAACAAAACTTGGTTCATGGGACCTAAGTGGCTCTGTAATACAGACCAATGGCCTGTAGAACAAGTTAACTTGACATTAAATTTAATCTTTTCAAATGAAAAGGTTGAACCAATCACTAATTATGAACGTTATTCTGATTTCAGCAAACTTGTCAGGGTCACAGCCTACTGTTTGAGGTTTGCTCACAACTGTTTAACTACAATAAACAAACAGCTAAATAAGAACAATCATAATTATACAGAAGTTGCAACCAAGTACTGGATAGGGCATGCACAACAAAAGGAGTACAATAAAGCGTTAGAATTCTTGACTAATGGGAAACAAACAAAAGAGCCTGTACCATCAGTAGTTGTGGATCTAAACTTGTTCAGAGATGAGGAAGGCCTTCTAAGGTGTAAAGGGAGATTAGACAAATCAAAACTGTCTTACAAAAGCAAACATCCAATCCTTTTACCTAGATTTAGCTATTTGACAACATTAATCATCAGACAAACACACAATGATGTACATCATATGGGAGTACCACAGACACTAACTACATTAAGAAAAACTTATTGGATACCCAAGGGAAGGATCACTGTTAAAACAGTCCTGAGTGAGTGTGTCACATGTAGGCGTATTCATGCCAGGCCCTATAGGAAACCAAATCCTCCTGTTTTGCCAGAGGAGAGTTACTCTCAACAGACCCTTTGAGACTGTAGGCATTGACTATACAGGAGCATTGACTGTAGGGGTGGTTGACACTGAACAAAAAATGTACATTGTACTGTTTACATGTGCTGCCTCACGAGCTGTTTATCTGGATGTTGTGGAGGACCTTACAGCAGAATCTTTTGTTGCTGTCTTTAAGAGATTCTGTGCACGACATTCAGTACCCAAGACAGTTTGGACTGACAATGCTACATATTTCAAGGCTGGTGAACAAGTCATCAACGACTTGCTAAGCAACGAACTCACACAATTATATATACAAAATTCAAACATAAAGTGGAAGTATAGGGTGGGGCACGGGAATCAAGTGTTTTTTGAATAACTAGTAATCGGCCATTAGGAATGGGAGGGGCGTGCGGTAGGTAGCATTCCATTCCTGGGTTCATAGCATTTAACTTTAACTAACACTCACCTTTATCTTTCAGGTGCCATCATGGAGCAGTGGACGTTAGAACACCGCATGTTCGCGTATGATCATTTTGTTAGGAGTGGCGAGTCAGTGACAGCAGTTCAGCGTGCGTTTCGCCGCAGATTCAACATTCATCGAAATGACTCTGTTCCCGCTCGTGACACAATCTTACGTTGGGTTAACAATCTTCGAACAGGAGGCTCAATAATGAAAACAAAACCGAAGGGGCCGCAACGCACTGTGCGTACTCCAGAGAACGTTGAAAGGGTCAGACAAGCGATGTTGCAAAGCCCAGGCCGCTCTGCTCGGAGACATTCAGCTGCACTCGGAATCAGCAATCGTACTGTTAGACGGATTTTGCATGAAGAATTACATTTTCACCCATACAAGTTAGCGATGGTGCAGGAATTGAATGTAAACGATTGCCCCCAACGACTGAATTTTGCACAGGAAATGCTTGCACTTTATGAGCAGAATGAAAACATGATGGTGGTAATGAGTGATGAAGCCCATTTCCACCTTAATGGGGCCGTCAACAATCAAAACTGTCGGTATTGGGCTGCTGAAAATCCGCGACAACTCCATGAAAAACCGCTGCATAGCCCTAAGGTTACAGTTTGGTGCGCGGTGGGAAAGTTTGGCGTCATCGGTCCCTATTTCTTCGAACAAAATGGGGTTACCGTTACCATAACATCTGGGCGTTACATTGAGATGGTGAACACCTTTTTCATCCCTGAGTTACGAAGAAGGCGTATTGCTCGTCGACATTTGTGGTTTCAGCAAGATGGGGCCACGCCACACACCGCCAGAGCGTCAATGGCTGTTCTTCGCCCCCTGTTTCCCAACCATCTCATTTCGAGATTTGGTGACATTGCATGGCCCCCTCGGTCCCCTGACTTGTCCACATGTGACTTCTTTCTATGGGGGTACCTCAAGTCACGTGTCTACGAGGACAAGCCCCGTACATTAGATGCATTGAAGGAAGCGATCCGTCAACAAATCATCCAAATCAACAGAGACCTGCTGGGAAGAGTGGAGGCCAATTTTCGTAAACGCCTTCAACAATGCGTCGACGGCCAAGGACATCATATGCCAGATATAATTTTCGGTACATGATTATTATGACATAAAATGCTATGTTCTTACGAATGTTGTTCTACCAATATATTTTCTTTACAAAAATAAATATCATTTTCCTGATTATTCCAAAAACACTTGGTTCCCGTGCCCCACCCGTTATATTCCAGTTGCCTCTCCTTGGTATGGTTCTATCTGGGAGAGGAATATACAAACAGTAAAGAATTGCTTGAAGAAAGCAATTGGTAAAAAACAGATACACTTGTTTGAGTTGCTCACTCTCCTGGCTGAGATTGAAATCATCAACAATAGACCACTCACTTATGTGAGTGACAACATTAATGACCCGGAACCATTAACTCCAGATCATTTGATTCGGGGAGAACAAGTTAGTCTACCTGCCAGACTACAATATAGACTCTTCAGAAGACCCAAACTGGACTCAACGACATGACGAACTCCAGACTAAGTTACAACACTTAACTAGAGTTAAAGCTCATTTCATTAAACAGTGGAAAACTGAGTACTTGATGGGTCTAAGGGAGAGACATAAACAAATGACTAAGAAGGATTGGTCTGACACAATTAAGGTAGGGGACCTTGTTCTCATACATGACAGTACTCCAAGACAATACTGGCCTCTGGCTAGAGTTTTAGAACTCAGACCAGGGGCAGACGGGGTAACAAGAGTGGTCAAATTAAGGACTTCAACGGGTGATACAACAAGAGACATTTCTCTTTTGTACCCCTTAGAGTCTGGACCCAAAACAATGGACTTTGGAGAACCTTCTCCACCGACAGTAACAACTGGAGACACTGAACTTCCAGTAACTATTCCTTTGACAGTAGGAGTAGTAACGCACCCTACTACAACATTGACAGACACAAGACCTCAGCGACAAACAGCATTAAAGGCGCGACTAGTTTTACAACAAAAAATAGATGCTGGGGAATTGTAATTTCATCTTCTAACTTTCACTTTTCCTTTTCTTATGGTAAAGACCATATACAGTTTCATCCTATGGATGTATATTTTCTCTTCTAATTAAATGCTACATCTTCTCCATGAGAAGGTGAGGATAGTCACTGTTAATCAGATTAACAGGCATTTACAGTCAAATAGTTAGCTAGTCTACATTCAGACATAAAAATTGGTGATAATGACACCAAATTTTTTTTCTCCCGGTGCCCCCAGTATATGGAAAACTGATGTGTGGGTAGTTGGGAAGTAACGAAAATGGTTCACTGAGTAGGTAGGTAGTTAATCTAACAATTATTAAATTCCTTTGTCAATAACTGGGTGGATGAAACCAATTGGTTGCTCACCAGAGTTATTCTCCACACTAATATTTACATACTGTGTGACAAGAGCGTGCTCGGTAATAGATATACATTACCGATCAACCAACTGATAAAGACCAAGAAGACGCTGGTGGAAAAAGCCCCGCGAAAAGGAGGACAAGGGAGAACGAAAACGAGGAACGGGGCGACAAGACGGAACGAGAGAAGGGAGAAGAACAAAGAACGGTAAAAGATCCCCACCAGCAAGTACGCTCTCAACAATTAAACAAAAGGGGAAAAGGGACTCTCTAATAACTAGCAGTAAGTGACTAATTGTGTTTTTAACCCAGTTAGAAGTAAACGCAGTAAATTAAGCTGGGTCAGACAAATTAGGCCTACATTGTGGTTTAAGACCTAGCATCAACTCATAGCTTAACAAAGGTGAAGGTAGATTGCCCTAACCTAATTTGGTGAGGAATCCTACTGTGGACCTCAATTTATCTGCCCGCTCTGGACCATTTCCGGAATCTCTAGGCTGACCCCTACAAGGCTAGACTTAATCTACTCTATAGTTAGACTGGAGATATTAGGGGTGGGTTAATTGGGGACCAATTCATACAGAGCATTTTTCACATTGATGGAAAAAAAATAGGTAATGGTTCAGAATACGGGCACCACTGAATTAAGCAAAATTTCGAAAAATACCATAGAGACAAAGTTGTTTCTCTCATTAAAATACGTTGATTGCATCTATCACATAGTCAAAAAAATGAAGTTAGAAAATTACTAAAAAAAAAAGTGCATAACGTTATTACATTATCATTTGTATAATTTACGTCTCGGGGGTACGGGGGCGGAACCCCCGTAAAGATCACGCATCACAAATTGATCGGTATAGGGTTCACTTTGTGATGCGTGATCTTCACGGGGGCTCCGCCCCCGTACTCCCGAGACCTAAATTATACAAAATTATACAAATGCGACACATGCAATCAACGTATTTTAATGAGAGAAACAACTTTGTCTCTATGGTATTTTTCGAAATTTTGCTTAATTAAGTGGCGCTCGTATTCTGAACCATTACCAAAAAATATATATAAAAAGTATAAGTTTCTACATGTACAATTTGCTAAAATCAATAAATGTTCAAGTTTCTTAAGTTCAACTAAAAAAGTACATGAAGTTTGTGTCAAAATATCTCATTTTGACAATTAAAGTCTTCTTCTAAATCTTCTAAAACTCCAGATTTGCCAAATTATAATTTGATTAGTAAACTCGCGACTCCCCCTCCCCAGTGGAGGAATCATGAGTCCGCCACTAAGTACATCACACCTTTCACAGAGAAGAAAGATGTCACTTCACTCATATGGATTATGGACTGAATAAGGAGAAATTAATACAACCACCATAAACATTAACAAATTACTACTTCAGGCCTAACAAAGGCTTATCTTAAAAAGAAAAATCTCAGTGTTTTTAAATCCTATGTTCACAAAACAATATCCTGAACCGTTTCTATCTTACCTGAATGTGCACATCGGCTGAAGGTTGATCCCTGACAACGTAAATAACAGGAATGGCGACATTAATATTCTCTCCCGTTGTGCACTGCAACTTATTCTCAAGAAAAACTGTTAGAGAAGAATTTGTGGCATCTATGTATTGTTCAGAATTATATCTATATTTGTTAAATTTGCTTTCTTCCATTACATCATTCCAATTTCTTTCGATTCCCGGATAGTTGACGGCTCTTATCTGAAACAAATGACAGGTTCCATAAAATAAAATTAAATAAAAAACATGGTCGGTTATACGCTTGACAGGTCTAAAATATTTGAATATGCGAAATGTTGGGATACTATAAAGCATATTTCTGTATTTTTAGGTAAATGATTAACTCTAGTACAGTAGTACTCTCTTACCTCTACTCTAGAATCTATTTGAGAAGGCATGAGGAAGCTAAGAAAACCTTTCTTACAAGTGGTAAAATTTTTGCAAACCCTCTCGTCATCATACGATGTGCAAACTTCCATCTTTTCGGCTTTAGCTGGTTTGTTGTCAGGATACGTTGCAGCAAGCTGATGAATAAATATATTAGTTAATGCCTTATATTAAATTCTATTTTAATAGAAAGTAATAATTACGCTTATTTTGTCGTGGTTATAGTTTCATTACTTAATATAGAAAATGCTACGAATTTATTTCACTACAGCAATTGAGTGAGTACGTGGAAAGCAAAGCGTAGTCTTATACAGAAGAGAACCCCCTGGAAGAGACATACATCCACATAATATTGGGTGTTTTTATTTGCTAACGTTTCAGAAAAATCATGTTTTCCATCCTCAGAGCTTATAAAGATACAAGTTTGTAAAACTACAAGATGACTAGCACTAACATAAACGGAACAGTAATGAATATCTATATTATAAGACTTCCAAAACAAACGAGAGTCGATTTAAAAAAATAAAAAAATAAAAATCGAGGTAAAATACAATTTAAAAAATTGCGCAATCAAGCTGAAATCCAACTAAAATCTTAAAATCAAAATTACAGTATTTTGAGAGTAAAATACTGTACTTTAATCCTCCTCTAAGCTATGGACTTCTTGGTACGAAAACGTCTGTCTGTAACTCCACTTAACTTCGACAGTGCAGTATTATTTCTAATCAATTGTATATATTTCTATCCTTAGTATATGAACTGTCATTGTATTAATAATATTTGTCATATGGACTATAGTCTGCCAATAAACCTTTTCATTTTCATTTAAAATTTTTAAGAGTAAAATATTCTTGAAATATTGAACTTTTGATTTTAAGATTTTAATTTGATTTCAATTTAATTGTGCACATTTTTAAATTATACTTCACTTCAATTTTGCTATTTTTTTTTTTTTTTTTTTTTAATCGACTATTGTTATTTTGGAAGTGTTATATAGATATTCATTACTGACCTTTTTATATTAGTGTTTGTCATTCATCTTGTAGCTTTAGAAACTTGTATCTTTATTTCACTCTTATTATGAACAGAATATAGTAAAATTGAACGAATTATTATTATTATTATTATTATTTAGTCTTTATTTTAGTCAAAAATTTTAGTTTCATATGTACTAGATACGAACGTATTTCGGCTTTCTTTCGTATATTGAATTCAGTACGTCTTTTTCAACTCACTTTGACAGGCACAGGCAAATAAGGCTTCGTAACCCAAGACGGAGTTTCGTCTTTGAACTGAATGGCTTTTCTGTGTACTTTGATGTTATCGTTGGATCCATGAAGCTCTACTCCAGTTCCATCTTCAACCACTTTGGCACGTGCCTTCAATTCGCGGATACGAATGTGGCAGTTGTTTTCGTCGAAAAGAAGTTGGTTTGTGGGAAAAGTGAAGTTTTCGCAACCCGATATCTGAAAATAAGGATGCGTATAATTTTATTTTATTTATATAAATAAAGGGAAAAGTGGGTGGGACTTTAACTATAAATTTTACGGCTCTCAGTGATGGGCATCCGGTTAAATGACAAATGATCCGAAGCAGTGCGTACTCAAAACTATTTACCTATCTCTGTAACAAATAACCATCTTTGCCGATCTTACTTCTTTTTAACGTACGGTAGGTACTAGGAACTGTACAAAACATTCACTCGTTTCAGCTTTTACAGTATATTATACTTTCCCGTCGCTATGCCTATAAAACAACCTTTTCCTTACAATATGCATAAGCATATTCACAGTTTTGAGAAAATAGAGTGAAATTAAATCAAATGATTTATTAAAGGAAAGTTTTCTAGTAACTAAATGAAAATTAATAAGTAAACAGTTCTAAGCTCCACTTTCATCCTCACGTAGGAAGATTATACATATATTTAATTACTATTCAAGGAATCTAGAATTTTTTTTTATTGCTTATTATTATTATTATTATTATTATTATTTCTGTTTTATTTGTTATAGTTAATAATTATTTCACAAGAAAGTTAGAGTAAAATAAAAATTCTTTTAGAATATTTTATATAATATTTTATATAAATCCACCCGAAGAGGATGCCAGTGGGCATCGAAACTGTTGTGGAAATAAACTCTGTCTATTAGAGTGGGTTTTAATTATAATATTTTATATTTTAATTGCATTACTTTATAATTTCATGACTGTTTTAATTTTTAATTTGTCATATTTGTGTTAATATTTAAAATTGTTTTAAATTCATATTTGGTTGTGAAGTGTATAATACAGTATCTCTCATTTTAGCACTGAAGATGACATTACAATAGGTCGAAAGCTTTGATTATTAAATGTGTGCATATGGACTACTTTGATTATTAAATGTGTGCATATGGACTACGCTTGTTGTTCCTTATATATATATTAGTCTAACTTAAAATGGTTTCCCGACAGTGGCAGATTTAACGGGCAGCTAGGTCAGCTTTAGCTGACCGGGCCCTCTGGCCATGGGTGTAATTGTAAAAAATTCTAAGGGAACTATTTTAGTAACTGCAGGATAGGAGTGCACTTTATGCCCAGCAGTGGCGGATTATCACTGAGGCTATTGAGGCTGAAGCCTCAGGCTCCCATGCTTGAGGGGCCCCCCAATCAACTGAGTTTCGATGATATAATTCGAGATTTCGCAGACTTCTTTGATTAAATATGACACAGTACACAAACTGACAAATTCCCTGTTTTATTTTGTTTTATAGGCCCTAAAGTAAAGTTTGTTTAATACTTTTTGGTTTTGGCAAACGGCAAAATACACTGTGTTAAGATTCTTTTAAGTTTGTTTCTCAATTAGCCTGAGCACCGTACATATAATTCGTAGAAATGTACTATGTACTGTACATGCATATTAGGGTGTCCCATTTTTGATGAACTTCTTTTTTTCCCGGGTCCAACATCCTAATATCATTATACCTGTCGCTCTAAGTAAGAAAATATAAATTATTTTCCATTTGATGAAAATTTTGGACCCCCTAGGCCTACAAAACCAATTTTCCTCTTTTCTTTATCAAAAATTGTCGATTTTCGGAAGTTTTTCGGTTATAAATTTCTTGCATTTTATTATAACCTCAGACTATGTACAGTTTTGAAGAGAAAATTAAAATAGCTATCGACTGATACCTAATTTACTATGCTTTTGTGCCAAAATAGAAAATTAAAAGGCAAAAATGTTAATTTTATTACATTTTCTTCTCCATTTCTGACCTTAAAGCCGTATAAAACTATATATATATATATATATATATATATATATATTAGTGGTGGACCGGATGTCAGTTTTTCAACATCTGCGGATGCAGATGCGGATCTTTAATTTCAATATCCGCGGATGCGGATATTTAGTTAATCTATCAATATAATATAGAATTATGAATATATGACATAATTTTTCAAATTTCGTGATATTACTATTATGGCAGGCAATGCATAAGAATTAAAATTAATATTAATGTTTTTATTATGATAAAAATAATAACTTTCTCAAGAGTTTCAGCCACAGAAAATTGAATGAAACAAATTTCATTAAATTTTCTGTTACCAGATATTTATATTTTGAGGTTTGTTCATTAATAATTAATACTTTACATGAAATGTGCATGACTGGGCCTTATAAGCTACTTTATAAGCTAATTTAATTGTAAATTGCATAATTTATTAGAGGTAATATCCGAATAACATCCGCAGTCAGAAGTGCGGATGCGGATGTTAAAACTGATGCGGATGTGGATGCGGATATCCGGTCCACCACTAATTAATATATATATATGTGTGTGTGTGTGTGTGTACTAACTGTACTTCTATTTATTTTCAGATTTATGATTATGATATGATTATGATGCAAATTTCAGATCAGATTAGTTAGAATACAATGGCTTGTCCATCCAAAAGTTGAAACTCGTACCAGGGGATAAGCCAGAAGATTGGCTTCTCATAAACTTAATTCACAATTTGGAACCTCAGAAAGGGTCTCTTTTGCCATCTAATGGTGACGTCTTACGTCATTATCTATTTTTATCAAGAGGACCTATGAAAAAGAAATCACAGTCATATGTGATCCAAGAAGTACTAAGAAAAGTTTAAAAATTTTGGGATTGGGTCGGTATCACATGCCAAGATAATTTATTAGAGGTAATATCCGCATAACATCCGCAGTCAGAAGTGCGGATGTTAAAACTGATGCGGATGTGGATGCGGATATCCGGTCCACCACTAATTAATATATATATATGTGTGTGTGTGTGTTTGTGTGTGTGTGTGCGTGCGTGTGTGTGTGTGTGTGTGTGTGTGTACTAACTGTACTTCTATTTATTTTCAGATTTATGATTATGATATGATTATGATGCAAATTTCAGATCAGATTAGTTAGAATACAATGGCTTGTCCAAAAGTTGAAACTCGTACCAGGGATAAGCCAGAAGATTGGCTTCTCATAAACTTAATTCACAATTTGGAACGCAGGGTCTCTTTTGCCATCTAATGGTGACGTCTTACGTCATTATCTATTTTCATCAAGAGGACCTATGAAAAAGAAATCACAGTCATATGATCCAAGAAGTACTAAGAAAAGTTTAAAAATTTTGGGATTGGGCCGGTATCACATGCCAAGATACTTCAAAAAGCCGCCATCCGAGAAAAAAGTAGAACAATTGATAAAGCAATATAAATACTTCTCGAAAAACAAAGCACAGGAAGAAAGAATAAATAAGACGAGACCATCTTTCCTGAAGGAATTAAAGGAATTATTTTATATTTGTTCTCAACAAAGCAAGATATAGAGTTTCTAATAGACCAAAGAGGACCCCAAAAACTTTGCTTATGATCAATAGAGAAAAACTATCAAAACAAGTTTGAGAGTCAGATGAAAAGAGTGGAGCGTGAAAAATTACTTAAAGAGAAGAAACTGGAGAGACAGGAAAAATTCAGCATGACCTTGAAAACAGATATTGAAGGAGAAATAACGACTCCTAATGAATCAAATCCTATTCCAAGTACATCATATGCTAGAGATGAGGATTATACACCTCCTCCATCAAAATCCTCAGGGAAAAGAAAAAATATTGTACAGAATCCTATTGTTTCAAATATGGTAGATCGTCTTAACCTATCTGTTCGCCAAAGAACAGGGTTTGCTGCTGTTATTGCAAGTCACTGCGATAAAGACCTGAGCGATATCACTTTATCAAAATTAACGATGCACAGACAAGGGATAAAAAGCAGAACTGAAACAGCCAAAATGGTCAAAGAAAAGTTTATACCACCTGAACATTGTGCTCTATACTGGGATCGGAAGCTCGTTTCTGATAACAGTGGGGAAACGGGAGAAAGGCTAGCAATAATTGCGTCGGGGATCCCTTCAGCACCTGAGGGAAAAGTTCTTGGTATACCAACTATTCCGGATTCCTCTGGTAAAATGCAAGCAAAAGCCGCATTTAATGCTGCAAAAGATTGGAACTTGGACCAAAACATTTGTTCACTGGTTTTTGATACAACAGCGTCTAATACAGGTTGGATAAATGGAGCCTGCATCATTTCAGAAGAGCTCCTAGAGAGGAAGGTAATGTGGCTTGCATGTAGGCATCACATTTACGAAAGAGTCTTGGCCGCTGCATTTACTCAAATATTTGGCACTACCACAGGCCCAGAAAATGTGTTATTTAAACAGGTTCGAGATAAATGGAAGGCATTAGACGTCACAAAACCTTATACAACTTTGAAAATTACAAATAGACAGATGAAATCAAAGATGCAACGAGTAATCCAAGTTTTGAAGGAGATGTTAAGCGACACAGATACCGGAAACATATTTCTCAGGAATAATTACAGAGAATGCGTAGAAATTGTTCTCCAAATTCTTGGACATACTGTATACCACCTAACGGAGTTCGTTGGCTCCGTCCGGAAGCAATTCATAATGCTCGCTGGATGGCAACTATTCTCTATTCTGCTAAAATGCTGGCATTCAGCAAACAAATGGATTATTCTGAAGAATATGTGAAACACTTAGAGGAGTTCTGCTTATTCACTGCTTTATATATCCAACCATGGCTCAAAGCACCAAAAGCGTCGGATGCAGCAATCAATGATTTGACTTTCTAAGTGATCTTCACATATATGGTGACACAGTGGACAGAAATGTAGCTCATCGTACAATCAAGATATTCGAAGGCCATTGTTGGTACCTAACTGAGGAGCTTATTCCATTTTCATTATTTTCTTTACGTATATCTGATGAAGAGAAAAGAAACATTGCTACAGAAATTATTAGATCACATAGAAATGATAAAAACAGCTCGTATGCCCAAAGTGGCAAACCAGTATTTCCTTTGATCAATAAATCAACCAAACTAGCTTCCCTAGCTGAACCCAAATCTTGGTTTTTCTTTGATGTTCTACATAGCAATGGAAAAATGGTTAAATAAACCTGTTAAAACATGGAAAGAGGACAGAGATTTTATTCACATCTCCAATTTTGTATACAGTGTTAAGGTTGTTAATGATGCGGCCGAGCGTGGAGTACAATTAGTTGAAGATTTCGCAAATTGCATCACAACAGATGAAGAACAAAGACAACAACTCCTGTAAGTTGTGGAATATCAAAGAAGTTTGTTGCCATCTTTTAAAAAGAGTTCCTTAGTTCAACTGCTAGAATAACTTCAATCATTATCAGTATTCACATTTTATTTCATACATTCATTTGCTTTACTAAGTAATTTTTCTGTTCAAGGTATTGTATGTTTGTTGAATAAAAGAAAAACGATGGGGCTCAAGAGCTGGCATGAAATGTTCAATCTCTTGAGTTGTTCCCACCTTGGAAATATTGTAAGTCTCAAATATATTCCAAGGCCCATTGCCACGAAGCTGCACTGGGATGACGCTTCTCTAAATCCCATTCAAGACAAAATTAGAAGAAAATGTTAAAAAATCGACATTTTTGCCTTTTAATTTTCTATTTTGGTACAAAAGCATTGTATATTAGGCATCAATCGATAGCTATTTTAATTTTCTATCCAAAAATGTACATCGAATGAGGTTATAATAAAATGCATGAAATATACAGTATAACCGAAAGACTTCCGAAAATCGACAATTTTTTATAAAGAAAAGGGGAAAATTGGTTTTGTAGGCCTAGGTGGTCCGAAATTTTCATCAAATGGAAAATAATTTATATTTTCTTACTTAGAGCGACAGGCATAATGATGATAGGAGGTTGGACCGGGAAAAAAAAGTTGGTAAAAAATGGGACACCCTAATGTACATGTATTGTTAATAAAAAGCTATAGAAAAGGGCCCCCATATTCTTCAGTGCCCCGGGGCCCCGAGTTGTCTTAATCCGCCTCTGCCTATAGGGACCAGGTGGGATTGATAATGATAGAAATCAAAGGCTTCTTAAAAATGTATTTTTTCTGCATTACATGTATTGTAATGGAATTATTATGTTGCTCATCCCTAGGATCTATGCAATTGGCATGGCGTCTACTGCAATATTGTCAACAGACGCATGGAGATAAAGCATTCCAGTCAGGAAATCAAGTTGAAATCAACTTTGAACATCACTAAGATTAGTTTAATCCAGCTGATTGTTATGTATATATTCCAATGAATGCTATATTCTTGACTTAACCGATTGGGATTTCCAGGCTGAGCGTGCTTTCAGCACATTGCGTCGTCTGTAAACGTGTCTCCGGTCCACACTGTCCCAAGAGAGACGCCAATCTTGCAATCCTCGCGACTGAGAGTGACATATCCTCGAACATGAATCTGGATATGATTATCGAGCAGTTTGCCCAAGTGAAAGCAAGAAGAGGCTTCAGGACATGACCCATTATGTGAGACATTGCATTGTCAGTATGTAGTTACCGCATCAGCCATCATTGCGAGATGACATGTAATTCGCGCGCGCACACACACACACACCACACTTTTTTCTTGTATGCACCTTTGTGTTGCTGTTCACCCACCCAGGCAGCTCAGGTGGTATTTTTGTATTTTGTTGTAATTTTACTATTCATTTGTCATTTATCCATGCTGTCGTAGAAAAAAATACGTATACTGAATCTTATTTTATTTAGTTTACTATCCTATCCGACTATCGATTGAATTATCAGCCCGTGGTGTACAAAACTGGTATGATCAGAACTGGCTTCCTTCTCAGATTAGCTGACTAGGCCTCTGACCCTAAATCCGCCCCTGTTTCCCGAGATAACTTTTATGGAATAAACAGAACTAATGTGCATGGAAAGAAAAAAACCCATATTTTCCAGCGTCTTTTTTTCCGAGGTTATTAGCATTTCTTCGGTTGTTTTATCCTCTTAGACTGTTTTTCACTCTATTTGTGCCATGTGGGATCGGATTTCTTCTCAATTTATAGTCTTTGAGTTTAGATTAAAAACCTCAAATTTACTTCTTTCTTTAGCATAAGTATTTTCTTTTAGTGCTTTCGCCATATTAGTCGATACTTCGATAATGTTGTGGTCTGAGATATAAGTTGATGTTATTTTTATATCATTGATTAAGTTCGTGTCATTCGTGAATACCAGATCCATGCAGTTATTTTTTCTGCTGTTCTCTGTTATCTCCTGTATAACATAAATTCATTTGTTAGAGCAATCAACATTTTTACTTGCTCCTGTATATATTCTTCTTCTTCCGCAGCTTATTATCCCATCTTTACATGGGGTCGCTGTTTTTGGTTCGTCTTCTCCACTCTCCTCTGTCGTATACCACGTCCTCCTCCAAGTCCTTCTCCCTGATGTCCACCACCACACGTCCCTCCATCTCGTCTTCGGTCTTCCTCCACTTCTCCGTCCCGGCAACTCCATCGCCAGCACTCTGCGCCCCACATACTCCTCCTCTCTTCTCCTGACGTGTCCATACCACCTCAGCCTGGCCTCCTGCACCTTCTTAGATGCTTCCGCCACCTTCACTGTTCCCCTTATATGCTCATTTCTGACCCTATCCCTCCTCGTCACTCCACACATCCATCTCAACATCTTCATTTCAGCCACATCGAGTCTTCAACACGAAAATGCTCATATATATATATATATATATATATATATATATATATATATATATATATATATATATTATATATATATATATTTATATATTATATATATATATAACTTTACCCAGTACAAGTCACACCAAAACTGCTCTTTTGAAGGCACAATCCACTGAATAAAAGGTAAAAGTACGAAAAACGTGGCCTCCTCCGATTTTCGTAAACATATGAGCAAAAGCACATTGAAAATATTAACCTTTTTATTTTCAGTCAAGTTTGCATAAATTCTCCAAGTTCCCGCTGCTAAGCTAAGTGTAGCATTTCCATTCACAGGTTCGCCAAAAGTGTACCTGAAATATAGATGCATTTCATTAAACAAATAATTATACCTTAATATATTCAACCGCTTGACGTACAGTATCAGTTATTACTTAAATAACTGTGCAAAGCTAGTACAAGTACAGTCTTCAGGTACTTCAAAAACAGTTACGTACTTGTTAAAAGTTGCGCATCGGTGTATACTGTACCTTTCAAATCTATCTTTTTTTGAGAGAGAATTTCAGTTTTCTAGATTTCATTCAGTTTAATGAATCTCACGTTTATAATATTTTCCTATGGAAACTCTCATACAACCAGTAACTAAATTTAAAAGAGAACCTGCTTCACAATAAACAGAAATATTATTTTAAGTTGGTCATCACGAAATAAAAATTAGAGCAATGCAATATTTCTCATTTCATAATTCATGGAGGACGAGTAAAATTTCAGTAAATTTCACAATTTTTCGTGTGTGTGTATGTGTGTTACGGGCAGAAGTATGGATTCCTTTATTACTTACTCAACAGTTCATTTAACCCCCTATGAACCTCCCAGGATAAACTCTTACCTGGCACATAACTTGACAGTTACAGAAGTGTCGTTCCCCAGAATGTTTGTTGGAGCTTCGATCGTCACCTCGTAGCGGGGCAAAACGTAATCCTCAACTCTGAAAATCTTTTCCTCAGACCTTTTGTCGGGCAATTTCACGCCTACACTGTACGTACCCTGAAAAGAAAAAATCACTTTATTATAATTATTTTAGAGTGTACTACAGGAAGTATGATCCCAACATTTTCATGAAAAGAGCACTGGATCTAAGGGTCGGGGGTTACCAGATTCTCGGTGGTGATTCTATGTGCAATTCATTTGTGTCTTGCCCCAGGTTCAAGCGTTGCGCCTACCCCAAGGTGAGTGGAGAAAAGGCTTTCAGATAATGAACGCATTTGTATTATTTACATTTTTATTTTATTTTTTATTTATGCAGGAAGGAGGGGCCAAGGTTAAATGCCTGCAAAATTGCACCCCCCCAGTAGAAGGATAGAGCTGTAATCAAGGTCCAGGTCTTCGAGGTGCCTGGACACTCTGCGTTTTGAAAGATTGGAAGTTATAGAGAAGAAGTTTGAAAAGATGGATTGAGGAAGATTATTCCAGAATTGACCGGCTGAGCAGATGAAAGGTTGAGAATACCAATTCACCCTTGCGTTAGAAAGTTGGACAGAAAAGGAATGAGAATGTGTCGAAAGTCTAGTACTGCAAGCTGTCCTTAAAGGAGGAGGATGCAGTTAGAGGGTTCAGAAGACCAGTGTCCGCCGTTATAATAGCGGTAGTAAAGAGAGTGAAGCAACATTGCGGCGAAGAGAGAGAGAGAGGATTGAAGACTGCCAGTAGAGGTGGGGAAATGATGAGACGAAAAGCCTGTGATTCCATCCTGTCAAGTAGAGCTGTGTGGGTTGCCACCCCAGACGTGAGAAGTTACTCCATACGTGGGCGGACAAGGCTCCTGTACAAAGTCAACAACTGAGTAGGGGTGGAGAAACTGCGGAGCCAGTACGACACACCTAACCTCTTAGAAGCTGTTTTAGAAAGAGTATACCGACGGCAGTGGGTGATCAACATTACTCAAGCTCCAAGAGAATGCACTAGTGAGTGTTATTTTATGTTTTTGTTAATATTTTTTAAGTCAATAATAAATAATTATTATTATGTATTAATTACGTGTTTATTATTATTAGCGGTATTACTGATACCCTGATGTAGCGCTCATACCCCAGAATAATTATTATTGTTATGTAAATTACATGTTTATTATTATTAGCGGTATTACTGATACCCTGATGTAGCGCTCACATCCCAGAAGTAGCGCTGTCGGGGGACGCATATCAATGTCTATAATGGTATAACGATCCCGTTCAGCGCTGATTCGCTTAACGCTCACTTTTTCAGGAACGCATCCTGAGCGGTAAGCGGGGTATACTTGTACAATAACAATATTCAAAGGAAGTCTGCCTTTGTCTTACCTCCTCACTTTCATCGTAGAGATCAAAGGATAAATGGACAAGTCCTGCCGAATTGTCCACGTTCCGCCATTGTGCGATGCGAGTTCTTGAGGGATTGTTTATGTAAACTTCTTCATACTAAAAGTGAATTAATGGTAAGTCAAACTTAAATAATGAAAATAAATTGGGAACATATTTTGAACGGAAACTATTGACATTTGTCATGAAAATGTTTTTCCAGGCTTTGTACAGAAGAATTTGCACAAAGCGTTAGCCTCGGAAATAGTCTCTGGCGACAACATTTTTACTTACATTGTCCGTACCGACGTCGAGATTCGGCCCGTTCACAGACAAAATCCTAAACTGAACCGTTTGCCCCGGTTTGTAAAGGTATTTATCCGTCTGAATGAAGGTCTTTCTCGTCTCCTTTACGAAGGTTAGGTTAACGGCTTCTGCGACAGGTTGATTCGCCAGAGAACCGCTTAAATCCAATGTGATAATTCTGTCTTCCGAATGCGGCACAGTCACATCGACACAGCTGTTGCCCTCGCCTGATAAGAGTACTCTTATTAGTTTAGTGTACAGTGCTTACAAGAAGTCTCACGCCTCTGTCTCGTCCCAAGCTCGTCTGTTAGGTATAAAATGGGCAGTCCTTATGGCAGCGGAGGTGTGTTCGGATTGGTGCACATAACTGCTCTAACACAATCAATGACGTCGATTATTACGTCACTTTGCTACATTTTAGTGTTTAAAATACAAATGATTAAGAAGCAGAATGACCAAGTTTCGGGATGTTGGGATGGTTATGGAGCAATCCTAGTCATCATAATATTAGCTGGGCATTACATTATACCGTCTCAATATATACTGTAGAGTGTAGAGTGTAGACTATAGAGAACGACTAATTCGGCAAATATCCCAAATCATGGCATGATACCTAAGTTATATTGACGCAGGTCTAAATTATTTGCTCAAATGCAATGATTGATATTAAGTAATTGTTGGGAATTGTTGTCAATATTGTTGTTTGTGATACATATCCTACGTGAAGAATCTAATGACCAAATTTTTCAGTGAACTCTTACGCGCTCGCATTTCGAGGAAGTCACGGTCGTCTCACTAATAGATAGGTTATCTTTGTTTTAAGTGGTAACCTATTCCATCTTATGAAAGTCATTAGTCTAAAGCAAGACTGGTGGGCCGTGAATCAGAGAAATTTGCATTTGATTTGTTCATCGTAATTATTACGTAATATAGTATACTGTATATAGTAGTATATAAGAGTTTATTGGTAGCATATCATATGACAATTCCCATAAACATGTGATGGCCTCGATGTTGCCAGTTTTTATTTTTTTCCTGAAACTATTACCTTCTCATAGTTTGTCTCAATGCATATATTATCATCTCCACGAGCGTAGACATTGCAAGAAAAGATTCTAACTAAGGATAAGTAAAGTTCTTTCATGGTCACAATATATACTTTTATAGATGTCAAACATAAAAATATAATAAAATTCTATATTAACATAAATATATATTCGATACACATTTACGTCATGGCTTTAACATCAGTATTTCGTATAGCTTCCTCCGGCATCAATAATTTCTTGCAATCGCTGCGGCATAGAAGAGGCCAGATTGTAGGGAATGTTTGGTGTTCGGCGTAAGCTCTCCCAATTATTCCTCGTGTGAGCTAAAAGTGCTTCAAATGTTCTTTCATTGCGTTGCTCCCATTCGTCAATCATTATTGCCCAAAGGTTTTCAATCGGATTCATATCAGGAGAACGTGGTGGAAGAATTAGATTAATGATCTCCGAGTGATCTTCGTACCACGCTCTCACAACGTTACTCCTATGAATGGGAGTGTTATCTTCCATTAAGTAAAATGGTTCCGGTGCTGGAACCAGATACGCACGAACACTGGGTAGCAGCACCTCTTCCAGTATCTGGCAATATTGCTGTCCAGTAAAGCGTCCATCTACTTGAGTCAATTCTCCGACACCATAGCCAGACATCCAGCCCCACCCAACCTCGTTTCCTTCGACATAGCAACGCTTACCTCCATTCTCATTCCACTTCCTTCATTAAACCTATTATCGCTTTTACTGTCCCTTCCTTCAATCCTTCAATGCCAGCGTTCTTAAACCTAGCACATAAATTATATAATATGGAATCTAACACCTTAGATCTCTACGCATTCATGTTACTTGAAGACGCCTGTGTCTTAGGGGAATCTAAGTGTTGAGAGTGGGCTTGAGGGGTAGTCTATAGATTATTACAGATGACCTTGAACGCTCCAACTATTTAAAAATGATTATTTATTACGCACATCATATGGCATAATACACACATGAATTTAAGTATCTTTTACACTATAGGAATGGAATTGAATCCTACCAGGGTTAAAAAGTCGCAAAATATGATAGATTAGTTTGTATTAAGAGGTTACTAAGAGAAAAGGATTTGGGATAGAGCGGAAGGCAGAGAGTATATTTTCCCCGAGCTTCGGTTATTATTAACGTTATATGGATACATTGCCGATGTCCCTGCTGAAGACCTCTGATGGGATGCGGTGATGGGATGCGGTGTGATCAGAGAGAGAGAGAGAGAGAGAGAGAGAGAGAGCTTTTAAATCACACCTTTTAAATGGTTTGTGGGTAAGGGCTTCACGTATGTTATTTTAGTCCAGGGTAGTTTATGTGGAGGTGTTAACGTAACTTGCACTTGGGACTGTTAATTGTAAGACAACTACCATAGCTGGGACTGAGACGCGTTATCCCCTGCATACTCTATATATATCTATATACAGTATGTCTCTATATATAAACAGATAGAGTGATCAACACAAAGATAATGTGGACGTCATTGATGGGGTTAGAGCAATTATGTGCATCAATCCGAACACACCTCCGCTGCCATAAGGACCGCCCATTTTACACCTAACAGACTAGCTTGGGACGAGACAGGCGCGAGACTTCTTGTAAGCACTGTACAATCGTTTAATAAACAATCGTCTGTTATCATACAGTGTTGTCAAAGACGAGATTTTGATGCACGGCTATACTCTATAATATACATGCTCTTTTAAAAGGCCCTAAAAATGAAATTATTTGTAAGAATTTGTCGGGGAAAAAGATCTTTCAAGCATGAAGAAAAAATCTCAAGAAAAGAAATTTAAATTAAAGAAAAAAGATTGAAATATCAGTCTCAATCAGTTTCTCCGGACTGGATTTCTGCTGCATAGGCTGTAGATTCGTTCTCATAAATATCTTATTGTTTTTTATGCAGAAAGGAGGGCCATGGGCGAATGTCGCAAAAACGTCCCTTCTCCTTTAGAGTAGAAAGAGAGCCAAAATCAAGGTCCAGGGTTTCTGAGATGCCTGGACAATCTGCGTTTGAAAGATTGGAGATCATAGACAAGAGGAGTAGCATGGGCGCAAAAGGAGAGAGTGCACTGCAATTGCAAATGTTGATCAATGTTGCAAGAGGTTGTGCAACAACGGGAATGTTGCAAGAAGTTATGCAACTTGGGGGAGGAGTTATCCCCCAAGTTGCAATAAACTTCCGCTGGGGGAGGAGTTATCCCCCAAGTTGCAATAAACTTCCGCTGGGGGAGACCTCTTTGGGGAAGGATTTGGGACGGCCTCACCCCACAAAGGGGTATAACTAACCTAAGAGAGAGAGAAAGGAGAGAGAGGAAGAGAGGTGTTCGCTTGGCAGGAGCTAAGCGCATATTAAGACTTCATCCCAGCGCCTGCTGTCTTATAACCCCCTAATCAGCCAGTTGGCACAGTGTATAAGACGTTTGGACAAATGCACGTACACTCCCGCCTATACACCCATAAAATATCACACACGCAACTAAATGCGTGATTATATGCGCCGGGTTCGAGATCCGGTGACGGTGCAGCCTTCCGCGGCTGGTAGATAAATGGGAACCCTGGTTATCCTAGTGTCCGTGTTAAGCTTTAGGTCTAAGGTGGAGTGTAAACATCCTTCCACGATTGGTAGATAAATGGGTAGCCAGGGTATCCTAGTGGGGATCTCGTTAAACTGTACTGCAACACTCGGACATGTTTATCTGTTTGTTTATTTCTCTCGCTCTCTCTCTTATACAGGGTGGCCCAAAAAAATGGCACCAATTTTGAGAAGTGATATCTCAATAACCATTGCAGCTAGGGACTTACAAAAACAACCAAATGAAAGATAATTCTTTTTTCTTTAAATACTTATTCTATGGCTTGATGGTTATAAGCCCATATAATGCCCAAAATTGGCTTCCAAAAAAAATATACAAAAAAAGTTGCGCATTTATATTTATTCCTTGATCCTAATTTTAAGTGAAATTTTTCTCTTCCAGACCCCTCAAGATGGGATTGAGAGAATCTGATAAGAACACTATACAAGCACTACGTGAAGAAAAAGGATATTCAAACAGAATCCTTTACGAATTTCCAAATAGAAATTGGAAAAAAAGAACTGTGGCACATTTTTTTACAAAAACTTAAAGAAACCGGCAGCAGTCAACGGCGTCCGGGAAGTGGTCGACCAAAAAGTATTAGAACGCCAGAAAACATTGAAAAAGTAAATGAAATGGTTTTAAGTCAAGAGGAACAACCGGGAACAAGTAAAAGTGAACGTGAAGTTGCGAAAGAAACCGGGATTTCACGTTCATCAGTACAGCGAATAATTCGAAAAGATCTTGGGTTGAAAACATTTAAGAGGGTGAAGGTTACTGCTTTATCGGAGCCTGTGAAAGAAAGACGTTTCCATCGATGTAAAAATCTATTGCGAAGATTTCGGCCAAATGAGTCTGTGAAAAAAATTTGGTTTTCTGATGAGAAACGATTTACGGTCGAAACACCACGAAATACCCAAAATGATCGGGTTCGTGCAGCAGTGGCGACAAAAACTCATGTTGACCCGAAACGACTTTTGCGTGAAAAAAAACACTTTTCAGATTCGATAATGGTTTCCCTTGCAGCGTCATCTGAGAACAAAACATTCATCATTTTTATTCAGCGAGGCGTTAAAATTAACTCAATTTACTACTGTAATGACATTTTGTCTCCAATGTTGTCAGAGATCAAGGAGACGAGCACTGATTTTGTGTTCATGCAAGATGGAGCCCCATCTCATACAGCCAAGGAAACAATAACATTTCTCAATAATAATTTTCCTGGTTTTATCGAACCAAATAATTGGCCACCATGCAGCCCAGATCTAAACCCCATTGACTACTTTGTGTGGTCTGCCTTAGAGAGAGAAGTCTACCATGGTCAGAAAATCCGTGATGTGAACCATCTTCGTGAACGAATTCAGGCTGCATGGGAAAATCTCTCACAAGTGACGATCTCAAAGGCAATTTCAAAATGGAGGGCGAGATTACAGGCTGTGGTTGACCATAATGGAGGGCAGATTGAGCCATTTATTGAAAATTAGGTTTAACTTAAAACCACAGAACTTCGTTTAAAGACCGTAAATTAGAAGATAATTAATTAGAAAAAAATAAAAGGAATAAATATAAATGCGCAACTATTTTTTGTATATTTTTCTTATAAGCCAATTTTTGGCATTACATGGGCTTATAACCATCAAGCCATAGAATAAGTATTTAAAGAGAAAAGAATTATCTTTCATTTGGTTGTTTTTTAAGTCCCTAGCTGCAATGGTTATTGAGATATCACTTCTCAAAATTGGTGCCATTTTTTGGGGGCCAACCTGTATATATATATATATTATATATATATATATATATTATATATATATAATATTTCCCCGTTAAACATTAAGTCTAAGGTGGAGTGTAAACATCCTCCCACGGTTTGTAGATAAATGGGTAACCAGGGTATCCTAGTGGCTAATACGCAGGGCTCCCCGTTAAACTGTATTGCAACACTCGGTCATGTTGTTTATTTTCCTCTCTCTCTTATATATATATATATATATATATTTCCCCGTTAAACAGTAGGTATAAGGTGGAGTGTAAACATCCTTCCACGAGTGGTAGATAAATGTGAAACCAGGGTATCCTAGTGGGGATCCCGTTAAACTGTATTGCAACACTCGGTCATGTTGTTTATCTGTTTGTTTATTTCCCTCTCTCTCTCTTATATATATATATATATATATATAATATATATATATATATATATATATATATATACAGGGTGGGCCGTAAGTTTCCATACATAGGAAAAATAAACATTTTTTTATGGACAACCATTTTTATTTATATAATATGCTCTACATGGTTGCCATTGTTTTGAAAACACATTTCAATACGTGTTCCCCACTGTTGATGAACACGCATTAGCACAGTTGACGTTATGCTTGTAATGGCGTTGGTGATACGTTCCTTTAGATGATTTATGTCTCGTATCTTTTCCTGATACACCATGGCCTTCAAGTGCCCCCAAAGATAGAAATCAAGGGGGGTGAGATCTGGGGATCTGGGAGGCCACTCCACAGGACCACGCCGACCAATCCAAGCATCCGGAAACTGCTGATCCAAATACCGACGCACGTGAAGACCATAATGAGGTGGAGCTCCATCTTGCTGGAAGTAAACTGGGAAGTTACCTTCCTCGTTTAGCAGGGATGGGAAAATCTCTTCTTGCAACATGTTAAGATACCTTTCGGCATTAAGATTTCCACTGACAAAAATTGGTCCAATAATTCTGTCACCCCATATCCCGGCCCACACCATCACTTTACCGGCACCTTGCATCTTCGTCGGACTCAGCCAGTTAGGGTTAGCATTACTCCAATAACGTATGTTTTGCCGATTAACCTCTCCATTGACGTAAAAATTTGCTTCATCAGTAAACAAGATCTTAGTTGAAAAGTTTGCATCCTCGTTCACTTTGGTTAATGCCCATTCACAGAATTCCATCCGTCTATCCGGGTCGTCTTCACTCAAATGCTGTGCCATATGCAATTTATATGGATGCCATTTGTTTGCTTTCAAAATGCGCCTGATACTCGATCTGCTGACACCACTTTCTGCAGACAACCGTCGTGTACTTTTTCTGGGACTCCGTGTAAGCGCTGTAAGTATCGTAGCTGTTGTGTCTTCATCGGTGGCTGTACGTCTTGGACCACTTCGCGGTTGATCTGCAACATTTCCAGTTTTCTGAAACTTGTTAATAAGTTTTGCCACAGTGTCGTGTGTGATGTTCGTTCCATGTTGTCTGTTAAAGTTCATTGCAACCATGCGACTGCTTCCCGACCCAGCCATCAGTATGATTTCAATTCGTTGCTCTTTCGTCAAACGCATATTCTTAGGGTATCTGAAACATAAAAATAAACGTTTAATTTTTCCTATGTATGGAAACTTACGGCCCACCCTGTATATATAATTTAGGGTGCCACATAAAAATCGTTTTTTGATTTTTAGGACGGCCCTTTGTGGGATTGTTAGGTTGGGTGAAAAAGCCCTGAATATGAAATTTTAGCCAAATTGAAGGATATTTAGGGAAGTGGCAATCAAGGAGTTAAGGCCTTCATAGTTTGCAAAGATTCCTCGACAGTTCCAGTGGACTATCGTGGTTTTCGGGGGATCCATTAGTTGATGAAGGGGGATGGGTAAAGGTGTAGGCGCTAGGAGGTTGGAGTGTGAAGGGAGATCTGGAGTTCGCGAAACTGAAGGCTGGGTCGGGAGCATGGCTGGCTATCTACCGTTCACCAGGGAAGGAATCGGTCGGCCTGTCGAACCCTGCGGAGGTTGCGGGGTCGAGTCGGCCGAGCGAGACCGGAGGCGTGGATCACGGCAGGCAGAGGAACATCGTGGGCTGAGCGGGTCAGAAGTGCCTTGCCGGGCTTCTATGGTCGGGCCAGGGGGGGGCACGTTAACCCCAAAAGGGTCGCTACCTCGCCTGTCCGGGGTCTCACGGCGGACCCTAGGTGGTGACAGGGGGTACCAAAAAGACCGCGCGGGTGGGAGGGAGGGCGTACTCAGGGTAGCTGATAAGGGGGGGTCGGGGATGTTGGGGGGTAGGTACGATGGGGGTGGAAGGAGGTGAACCAGAGTGGTCTCGTGGAGGGGTGGAGAAAATGGCACCAGGAGGCAAGGGCAGATCCAGGAGACTCATGGGCGTGGGCGCAGCCGAGCTTCCCTCGGTCACACCGTGCAGCTGCGCCAGAGCCGCCGCATCCACTGGATCCACTGGGCTGGGTCTCGTCGTACAGGGCGGGTCGTGGATTTCGGCCACTATTGTCAGAGTCTGTAGGGGTAGAACCGTGGGACTTCTACGATGGGGAGAGATGGACATAGTGGGCGTGGTGGGCGGTGTAAGGGTCCGAGCCGTCTTCTTGGTCTTAGGGGAAGAGGGAGAGAGACGTTGGGAGGCCGGATGGTCTGGTGACACGCTCCGGCGTCTCCGCCTCGACGGCTTGCTCCGGGCGGCAGGTTCGGGCGTGTGCAGGGAGTACTGGGAAGGCAGGGTTTGAGGTGGCTGGGACCTGGAAACCCTGGTCCCAGACTCCTGGGGGATTCGTGGCAGGTGAGGTGCGGGAAGAGGAACGGTGGGGGGACAGGGGACCGTCGGGTCCTGCGAGGATTTGCTATGTGGGGAACAGGAAGCAGTGGCTGGGGGGGGTTTCGGCGGCAGGCCAGGGCGGCGTACCGAGATGATAGAGCCGAGAGCAGCGGCATAGGACACCCCCGGCCTCACCTCCCGACTCCGCACCCTGTCGCGTGCCTCACGGGGGCTCAGGAAGTCCGTCACCTGTAGGCCTCGGACCTCCTTCTCGAACCTGAAGAAAAGGCATTCTCGGGATGAAGAGGGATGTGCGCCTTCACAGTTCGAGCATTTGGGTGTGTGGGGCACCTGTCAGGGTGGGCGAGTCGTCCACAGTGAACACATAATGGATGCGGCTGTCGACAAGCGGAGCTGACGTGTCCGAATTTATTGCATTTGAAGCAACGGGTCGGGTCTGGGACGTATGGGCGGATAGAAAACTCGCATGAGGCGCGGTCTCCCATACCCCATACAATACAGCCAGGGGGGATTAGTGAGTTAAAAGTAAGGAGCAGACGTGGGGTGGGGGAGGGGGTGCCTCCCTGTCGGGATGTGAAACGATAGATCTTAGTAACTCCTTGGGGTGCGAGATCCTCCAGGAGCACGTTCACTGCGACCGACAGTAGGCGGGTGGCGTAAATAGTGCCCTGACTCTGGTTCAGGCGAGGGTGTGGGGAAACGGACACCGAGCATCCAAGGACCTCAGTGATGGAGAGTAGGGCTTTCGTCCCTTCCTCTAAATACAGGAAGGGATTGAAAACAAATGACGATTTTCTTCTTAATGTGATATCATGTAACCTTTGGTAACCTTTGGTTTGCTTCCGCCCGAATTGTTCATTCTGACGAAGGTCAAGCTTTTCACTCCGCCTTAGATCTACAGTTTAACGTGTAATTCGAACCACGCCCCCACCAGCAGCCCAGCGTCTTAACCACTTGGCTACCCAGGGTACCTATTTATCTACCAACCACTTTCTTTTATTGTGTGGAAGGATGAACAGCTGGGTTTTGCTGTGCGCCGCCTACCGTCACCAGGTCTCGATCCCGGGGCCGATGGATTCGTAGTCAGCGACGCTAACCACTACACTACCGAGGCGCTTCGTAATTGCAAATTTATTACTTAATATAAAATACAGTATTACATGATAAGTACAAGTCATTTCACTGTTATTAGGAATGGATTATACATTATTTAACGAGTTAGTGATTAATGGTGATTTTTTTTTTTGGTCAAAGGATTTGTCTGAAGAAATATCACACTGGTTCTGTTATTCCCACGCGCCTCTTATTTTCATCGTTTAATGTCTGATTTATACACACAAACTGCCTCTTTTTTTTTTACCTGTGGGAAGAATTAAATCCGCTTCGGAGCGAAGGACACCCTTCTGTCTTGACTCTGTCAACTTATATCGAAGAGAATCTGCGGAGGAAAAAGTACCTCCTTCCGTGAGAGCGACACATACTTGTGAGTTAGCGTTGATGGTCCATCTTCGAGGGGTTGTTATGACGTAATCACTGGGAGAGGAGGGGGACGAAAGGGCAAGATCAGTAATCAGTAATATATATATATATACCCCTATTCAAGAAGTATACATTTGGCTTTTGTATACTTCACTCCTTTGTTGGAAACTAACACACAAGAGTACGTTAATTAAACGCCAATAAACGTTACAAAAAAAGTCTGGTAAACGACAATTATTTACTTTTTTTTGTGCAAGAAGGCGGGTGCCAAGGGCGAATGCCCACAAAAGCGCCCCCCCCCCTCAAAGAAGAAGAGACCAAAATCAAGGTCCAGGGTTTTCGAGATGCCTAGACACTCTGCGTTTGAAAGTTGGAGGTCATAGATAGGGGGAAAGATGGATTGAGGAAGACTGTTCCAAAGTTGACTGGTTGAGTAGATGAAACACTGGAAATACCGATTAACCCTTGCATTAGAGCGTTGGACAGAAAAAGAATGAGAAAGTGTAGAAAGTGTGGTGCTGCGTGGTCTCCTTAAAAGAGGAGGCATTCAGTTAGAGAGTTTAAAAGAGCAATGTCCATTATAATAGCGATAGCAAAGATAGAGTGAGGCAACAGTGCGGTGAAGAGAAAGGGATTGAAGACAGTGAGTAAGAGGCGGGAAATTGATGAGACGAAAAGCCTTTGATTCCACCCGGTCAAGTACGGTTGTGTGGGTTGAGCCACCCGACATATGAGAAGCATACTCCAAACAGGGGCGGACAAAACCCCTGTACAGAGACAGCAACTGAGTGGGGGCGAAGAAACTGCGAAGCCGGTACAGCACACCTAACTTCTTAGAAGCTGTTTTGGAAAGAGAGTATATGTGATCTTTCCAGGAAAGATCACGAGAAAAGGAAATGACAAAATGTTAAGAGGAGAGGAAGGATTGAGTTGTGTGTTGTTGAAGGTAAGGGGATAGTCGTGTGGAAGATTGTGACGAGTAGACAGGTGGAGGAACTGAGTTTATGAGACATTGAAAGGTTTTCTCTGCCTCAGTCAAAGAGCAGAAAGGTCAGAGGTCAGATGCTCCAAAGCCGTACTACGCGAATCATGGAGTGACTGTTGAGAGGGGCACTTTGTGAAGAGGGTGGAGAAATGAAGCGTGGAATCATCGGCATAGGAGTGAATAGGACAGGAAGTGCGAATTAAAAGATCATTAATAAATAAAAGGAAAAGAGTGGGTGACAGAACAGAACCCTGAGGAACATCACTGTTGATAGCTTTAGGGGAAGAACAGTGGCCATCTACAACCGCATCTATAGATCGGCCAGAAAGGAAATTAGAGATGAAGACACAGATAGAAGGATAGAAACCGAAAGAGGGCAGTTTCGAAATTAAAGATTTGTACCAGACTATCAAAAGCTTTCGAAATGTCTAGCGCAATAGCAAAAGTTTAACCGAAATCCTGAAAGGAGGATTACCAAGAATCAGAGAGATATGCAAGAAGATCGCCAGTAGAGCGTCCCTTGCAGAACCCATACTGACGATTTGAAAGAAGATTGTGAAAAGAGAGGTGTTTAAGAATCTTCCTATTAAGCATAGATTCAGAAACTTTAGAAAGGCAAGAAATCAAAGCAATTGGACAATAGGTGGAAGGTCGAGAGCAGTCACCCTTCTTTAGGACAGACTGAATGAAAACGAACTTCCAGCAGGAAGGAAAAGTACCATATGAGAGACAAAGATGAAAGAGTTTGCCTGGGCAAGGTGTCAGCACTGAAGCACAGTTCTTAAGAACAACAGGAGAAACACCATCAGGACCGTACGCCTTCCTAGAGTTGAGCCCAGATAGGGCAGAAAGAACATCTTTAGAAGAGATTCTAATTTCAGACATAATAAGGTCAGAGGGAGGAGGAGATGGAGAAACAGCACCGGAATCATTAAGGGTTGAGTTGGAAGCGAAAGTTTGAGCGAAGAGTTCAGCTTTATCAGGAGAAGAGACGGCAACTGAGTCATCGGAATGGAAAAGAGAAGGGAAAGAAGAGGAAGTAAAGTTGTTGAAGAGGTTCTTAGCTAGATGCTAGAAAGAGCAAGAAAAATTAGAATTGGATAGGTTTTCACATTTTTGTCGGCCGAAGGAATTTTTGGCGAGTCGAAGAACAGATTTTGCACAATTCCGGGCAGTAATATAAGCTGAGTGAGAATCAGAAGTTGGACGGCGACGATATCTTCTGAAAGCCTCCTCTCTGTTGCAGATAGCATTAGAACAAGTAAAGTTAAACCTAACTTTTTTTTACATTAGTGGTAGGAATATAATATGGAATGTACGCTTCCATGCCCGAGAGAATCACCTCCGTGATGCGCTCAGCACATTCGGAAGGGAACCGGCCACGGAAGCAATCATTCCATGGGAAATCAGAGAAGTACTGCCTAAAGGTCTCCCAATCAGCGGCGCCAAAGTGCCAAGGCCCCTCCTCTTGGGAGGATCCAAAGGCCGAATTGGAGCAATAGGACAGGAAACAGATATAAGATTGTGATCGGAGGAGCCCAACGAAGGAAAACGTTTGACAGAGTAAGAAGAAGGATGAGAGGTAAAAAATATATCCAGAATGTTGGGCCTATCTCCATAGCGATCGGGGATACGAGTAGGGTGCTGTACAATCTGCTCTATGTCATTTAGGATAGAAAAGTTGTAAGCTAGTTCACCAGGGATGTCAGTGAAATGGGAGGAAAGCCAAAGGTGGTGGTGAACATTGAAATCTCCTAAAATGGAGATTTCAGCAAAGGGAGAGCGAGATAGACTGTATTCCACTTTGGAAATGAGGTAGTCAAAGAATTTTTGGATAGTCAGTAGAATTAGGAGAAAGGTAAACAGCACAGATGTATTTAGTTTCAGATTGGCATGTAAACCGTAGCCAGAGGGTATAGAATTCGAAAGATTCGAGCTCGGGAATACGAGAACAAGTTAGATCATTTCGTACATATACACAACATCCACCTTTGTAGTGAAATTGAATATAGAGAAAGTAAGAGAGTACAGAAAAGGGGTTACTCTCAGTCGTCTCAGACACGTGAGTTTCAGTGAGGAAACAAAGCTGAGGTTTAAAGGAGGGTGGTGGTGGTTAATATTTGTTATTTCACCCAGTCACACCTAGTTAAAACAATACCATATATTGACTCCCCATTAATAATTAACCAAGAAAATATCCATCTTATCTTGTGCAAATTGTTCTAAATATTTTTTTAATAATAATTATGATTGCTAGCTTTTGGCATTTATGATATGTATGTATACACTATTTTGGTTAATTTGTCACTTTGTTTTTGTATTTCTGGCTACTGTTTCAAGTTCTGGCTACTTTTTTTTTCTAATTGGATTCAGTTTGGTGGTGTTTGCGATGGAATTATGACGTGCCGTTCGTGTAATTTCGACTGATTCGCCATGTAGCCCTAGATGAAGACGAAGCATTGGATGTTTTTATCAATCACGGCGTTATTCTCATCCTTAACTTGCCCGAAATACAGGGTGCTTATAAAGTCCCTATCTATTTCAGTGAAAACGTAGCAAAAAGGGTAAAATTCAATAACAGTATAATAGAAGGCATACATTTAATGAATACTTAACCATATGATTCTACATGAGCACCATCAGTATCTCTACACTACAGAGTTCGAATCTGTTCGCATCATTGCGGAACACATTTTGGAGCACGACGGGTTATTTTTGTAACTGCTGTTACGATAGAGCACGTAAATGCCCCAGCTTCATTCAGATGGCATTTTAAACATTGTCGTCTTTCAACAAGATGGGGCACCTTGTCATTACGCAAACATTGTTCGGACGTACCTAAATGAACGATTTCCAAATCGGGGGATCGGACGTGAAGGCAACAGGCCCTGGGCGGCTCGATCTCCTGACCTAACGCCCTTGGATTTCTTTGCATGGGGTTTTATCAAATTAAACGTCTATCAAACGAGGGTTACAGATCTGCAAGATTTACGTGCTCGTATCGTAACAGCAGTTACAAAAATAACCCCTCTCATGCTCCAAAATGTGTTCTGCAATGCTGCTGACAGATTCGAACTCTGTAGAGATACTGATGGTGCTCATGTAGAATCATATGCTTAAGTATTCATTAAATGTATGCCTTCTATTATATTGTTATTGAATTTTACCCTTTTTGCTACGTTTTCACTGAAATAGATAGGGACTTTATAAACACCCTGTATGACAGTGAGTGCCTAATACGAGATCAGAAGATATTTAGGTGAAATAATCAATATTAACCGGTTAGGTTAATTGAATGCCCGGTTAGGTTAATTGAATGCCCGGTTAGGTTAATTGAATGTCCGGTTAGGTTAATTGAATGTCCGGTTAGGTTAATTGAATGTCCGGTTAGGTCATATCAACTGAATGTCTGGTTACTGTAGGTTAATTGAATGCCCCGTTAGGTCAACTGTACGGCCTTGATGATTGGTTAGGCTAAGTCGTGATATTCTCTTTAGTTTAAACGAAAATGATGAGAACAAATTTTTCTGGTCAATTTTGAGTTGTTTTGTATAAATGTGATATCCGTTTCCTGTGCAAATGCCTAGTTTTCGAGATATCTTCACCTAAAGATAGGTGAAGATATCTGGAAAACTAAAGATAGGTGAAGATATCTGGAAAACTACGCATTTGCACAGGAAACAGATATCACATTTGTGCAAAACAACTCAAAATTGACCAGAAAAATGTGTTCTCGTCAAAAAACCCGACTGGGTATAATAATAAATTTTTACCGAGGTGGTGTTCAACAGATTGAAAATTTGAGAAAAGGCCACAAATGTAGCAGAAATTAATGAAAAGTGAATCAAGCAGAGGCCCAGAACATCTCGAATAAGCGGTAGCAGATCCAGCCCCACTGCCCGGGTCTGCATTCCCGGTGTTAGGTTAGGTTGGTTAAGGTTAGTTACGTTTGGTTAGTAACTAGGGCCTATGGGCTCTCCGAGATGTGTCTGACATCAGGAATTTTACTATAAATTCATAAAAGTGTTATATAATTAATATTCGCTGGAATACTTATAAAATTTTAAAAAGTGGAACGTATATTTTAGTTAAATTAGATGTAGAAGCCTAATATGGAATCCGAACCATGGGTAACTTCATCTAAACGCAGAGAACTGACACTTATCAAACCAGTCACCTATATACCAACTTAACTTTGTTGATCTTACGGGAAGGAGGTGTAACCATAGTGCGAGCCAACCAGCGTCCGTAGCTCAGTAGGTAATAGTTTCCCTAGAAGCGAAGTGAAGACACTGGGGTCGGGTGTCCTCTTGATTGATTTATTATAGTGTAACGATATGGCTACGAAGAAGCCTTTATAGTGTGCATATACAAAATTTAATAGGATTATTTTTAATATAATTTGTTAAATGGAATTTAATATGATTATTTTAATGGTTTGTTAATTAATTTGATAATTTTCAATAACGATTATTTCAAAACAAAGACGAGAGATAACAACAAACGGATTCCTTCCTTTTGTGATAGGCATAAGATGTGATAGATTTCAGTCGAAAATTATATAAATTAAGGACCGGATAACGTAGTAACAGTCATTCCTGCTCTCTCTCTCTCTCTCTCTCTCTCTCTCTCTCTCTCTCCTCTCTCTCTCTCTCTTCTCTCTCTCTCGTAGGTTAAATTAACAGTAAATTAAATGCCCCACCCGTAAATTACAAAGTCAAAATTAATAAAACGTTTTTAAGAAAAGCGAGTATCTTCATTCTTAACTGAGCCACGCAGTGTGCTTTCAAAGTAGGAATGGCGTTGTTTTTAATAGAAAATACTCGTAAAGAAGTAGAAGAGTAATAGAAATTAACGTATTAAAAAGGAACACTACATCTTTCCTTTCACTATCGTTAATCCAAATTGGACACTCGGTTATCTGAGATTACCTACTTTTATATTTGATCCGAAAGTGAATACCAACCATACTCGAAGTATTGACACGAACCAGAAGTACGTACGAGTCAATCTTGGTGGGGTGTGGTTCAGATCCCACAAAAGGATTTATGTTCCCCCCCCTTCCCCCTAACATCATCATATGATCTTATATAAATAGATGTTACGAAGGAGGTTAAATAACAACCCCCCTCACCATTATTATTATATAACAATCTTTATTATTATACAACAAACTCATTTTAATATAAAAACCCCAAATGTTATTAACTTTGTTAATTAGTCTCCGAGACTTTAATTTTAACAATACAAATTTTGGACCTATACCCATTTCGCTGACAAGATCAAAACATCGACACTAAAAAACTAACTTAACTTAAGTTAACCTAACTTAATAATAACGTGTTAATAAAATGTCAAATCGATCAGATGTCGTAAGGCCGAAGATTTTTTCTGAAATAAATTTATTAACAAACTTATTGTAAATGTTAGAAATGTAAAAGTTACGATTAAGATAACCTATTTTACTTTTACATCTTTTAAGTAAATCTTCAAATTCACAAATTATTATTATTATTATTATTATTATACTTTCAAATTATTCTCATCTTTATTTATTATTTTTCGCTTCACAACAATTTTGTCTCTAAACTACAAGGTCATCAGAAGTAGGCCGTGCGGACGGGGAGGGCACAGGGGCTTGACTCCCTGCACTTTTCCCTCCATGACTCAGAAGTGCACTTTTTTCAGTAGCTTTTTATGTATATGAATACAGTAAACTGTTTTTATCCTGCCTTAGTATGGTGAAAAAAGAAATGGGCCTTTCCTGTCAAGGGGGGGGGGGGGTCACACTTCTATGTGTAGGCTATTAATTTAAGTTAGCGAGTCCAAAAATTTGCCTCCGCATTCCCCATTAAAACGCTAAATATATGGGAAAAATGTTTCCCATTTACAACATTAACGTACTTATTAATGCAACATATTAGAATTTTCATGTTTTTTATTTACACTTAATATTTAAGTACTGGCGACTGACATCACAGGAAGAGGAAGGGTCGGGACTGCATTCTGTCCACACATATTTAGTAAGTAACTTCTATAACTAATCTGTAATGTGACAAAAATCTGAAAAACACGCAATAAAATTACTAGTTCTACGTTAAAATTCCTCTCTCAAGATTAGATTAATTCAGTGTTCACTTTTAACGTTTGGATAAACTGTTAAAAAGCTTTAGCTTTATTATTTAGCAATAAAAAGGTAAAAGACTTTGAAATCATTTGGAAAAGAAAATCTGTGTAAAAGTTACTGCATGAAAGTCCTTTCGAGTCTTGTACTTTCGATAAAAACGTACCGAAACGTATGGAAATGGAAAATGAAAACTGGAGAATAAATTCGACAAAAAATTTCAGAAAAGAGAACTCTACAACATTCGTTATACCCCAATGAATCATGTACAGTAGGGTGGAGCGATATTGTTCTGTGCAGCAACAGGAGAGAAGTAGTAGAAAGAAAATTGGAGGAATGGAGGAGGGCTTTTGAAGACAGAGGGTTGAAAATCAGCAGAAAGAAAACGGAGTACCTGAGGTTCTATGAAAATCAAGACTCGGAAATTAGTTTAGAGGGAGCGAGGTTAAAGAGAGTAAGTAAGTTTACGTACTTGGGATCGACAGTGGCTGAGGACGGTGAGCTGGACACAGAAATAACACACAGAGTGCAATCTGGTTGGAAAAATTGGAAGAAAGTTTCAGGGGTGTTGTGTGACCGAAGAATAGGCGCAAGGGTTAAGGGAAAGGTGTATAAGACTGTGGTAAGACCGGCTATGATGTACGGGGCTGAGTCTTGGGCTATAAAGAAAGATCATGAGAAAAGACTAGATGTAACGGAGATGAGAATGCTGAGATGGATGTGCGGAGTGACAAGGTTGGATAGAGTAAGGAATGAAAGGATAAGGGGCACAACAAAGGTTGGAGAAATCTCGAGGAAGATACAAGAAAGTAGACTGAAATGGTATGGACATGTGATGAGAGGGGACGAAGATTATGTGGGTAAGAGAACGATGAATATGGAGGTGCATGGCAGGAGAAAGAGAGGCAGACCAAAGCGAAGGTGGATGGAGAATGGACGATTTGAGGGAGAAGGGTTTGTTGGAGGAAGAAGCCCAGGACCGGGCTGTGTGGAGGAGGCTGGTCAGAAACGCCGACCCCGCATAGAGGCGGGAACGGGCGAAGAGAAAGAAGAAGATTAGTAATAGTGCGGAAAATGTGCTATTGTATGTTGAATGGAAAGTGACAAAACTGTTTTTCTCTAAGACAATATCTTCAGGTGCCAATATGCCAATGAATTTCCAATAAAAACTTAAAACCTCTTTATTTTGACAAAAAATTATATACAGCGACTCCGTAAATAAACAAATTTATATGTAATAGTACCCCACACATGGTGACGATTGGCATATTGACGCCAATCACCTACGTATGTGGCCAGCATAACACAGTGTGTTAGTGTTAGACCAGCTGTTGCCGCGGTAAGGTGTTACGCTCTGTCCGCTCGCGCAATCACATCAGATCCTTTCACTATTTAATATTTGATGTTGCATTTCAGCACATTCTCTTACACTTTTGTGATCTTGTTTTTATAAATTTGGATTATATATTATAAATCTTGTATAGTAAACGATTTATAATCAGGTCAGACATAGCAACTAAAAGAATGCCTCGGCTGCTCGGCAGTCAAGAACAACGGACTGTCACATATTTGGCAATGGAAAAGAACTGAGTCATCGTGTTTTACCAACATTTGAGGGTGTCATGAAATGCTATATATATCAAAGAAGACGACTGAAAGAAGAGTTAAACAATAAAGATCCTTCTGTTCATGAAATATCAT
The DNA here is from genome assembly GCA_023014485.1 of Bathynomus jamesi. Classification (NCBI taxonomy): domain Eukaryota; kingdom Metazoa; phylum Arthropoda; class Malacostraca; order Isopoda; family Cirolanidae; genus Bathynomus; species Bathynomus jamesi. The sequence continues at coordinate 979,475 of JAJOZX010000041.1, read as the reverse complement.
CGGCGGTTGCAGAAAACTTAATTTCATCATACAATAAAGCATCAATTCTAACTGTATCCTTCAACCGCGTTGTAAAGAAAATAAAAGATTATCATACAAAATATAGATCTATATTAAAACAGCCTAAAGGTATGAAACAAACGGAGTCTTACTTAGATAAGTGCAAAAAATTTAAAGATGATGCTCAAAATCTTTTTGATATTGCCGCTTGTAAATGTAAAGACTTTCAATCCTGCAATTGCCCAAAATCAAATCGAGTACCGAAACATGAACAAGAATTCCTAAAAGACCAAAGAACAAAAAAAAAAAAAAAATGGCCATAGGATCAGTTGATGTTTCTGCTTCTAAAAAAATACAATTAGCGCAAGTTAGAAAAAGCAGTAGAGATTTGTATCTTTCAAAACAACTGCCAGTAATGTCATCGACTTCATATTCAGAAAGTTTTCAGTTTGAAGATCTATCTTCTTCAACAGATGCAGAAAAAGAATCTGTCGAAACACTTGATGAGCTAATCTTCGTGAAACGGAAACGCATTAGAAGCGAACGCGGAAAAAGTCGAAACAAAATCTCTGAAGCGATTACGCTTCCCTTCACTTGCAAAAGCTTGTGATCGTGCAGGTATTTCAGATAGAGCAGCTGCCATAATAACAAGTTCTGTTTTGCACGCACGACATTAAACAAACATCTGAGCCTGATCCATCCCTGGTAATAGATCGCAGTAAAGTGCGCAGAGCTAGGAAGCATCAACATGATGAGCTTCAACAGGGTGCTAGCGTAGGAAAAACAATTATGAGTATTTATTTTGACGGTCGCAAGGATAAAACTATTGTCCAAGAACAGAAAGGTTCTAAATCGTAAAGTTGTTGTGGAAGAGCATGTAACCTTGGTAGCAGAACCAGACCAAATGTATCTAGGGCACTTTACTTCTGAATCTGGGACATCTAAAAGTATATGTAAATGAATATGCGATTTTTTTGAATACGCATAACGTTGATACTTCAAATTTAGTTGCTATGGGATGTGATGGAACTGCTGTGAACACACAAGCGAAAGGTGGTCATTCGGCTTATGGAAATGTATCTTAATAGACCTTTGCAATGGATTGTGTGTCAGTTACATGCAAATGAGCTTCCTTTACGCCACCTCATGGAGAAATTGGATGGAAAAACCACTGGACCTCGTGAATTTGTTGGCATCATTGACCAGCAGTTGCAGAAATGTGAAACATTTCCGGTTGTTCATTTCGAAAAAATCGAAGTTGAAATTCCATCTATTGACAAAGACGACTTGAGCACGGATCAAAAATATTTGTTTGATATTTATCAAGCCGTTTAAATTGGCGAGTGTAGTACTGACCTATCAAGACGAAATCCCGGCAAGATGGTGCACTCTAGGTGGTTAACCACTGCAAATCGTATTCTAAGATTATACAGTACGTAGCTACACCTGAACCTTCCGATGATTTGAAAATTTTGGTTTCGTATGTTATGCACGTATATATCCCAATGTGGTTTACAATCAAACAAAGCAAATCAATTGCACATAGAGCTCCTAATGTTTTCAAAACCATTCAGTATTCCCGAATGTCCATTTAGGACGTTTTGACGCCGACATTTTGGCGCTGGACGTTTTGGCGCAACCGTTTGGGCGCGGAGCCGGTTTGGCGCCGCCGTTAATTAGTATTAAGTATTAAGAAGTAATACTTGGTTATTAACCTGAAGTGCTGTCTGTCTTTTCAGATAAGTTGTGTTGTTGCCCTTAATAGCATAAATATCTGAAAATATATCAAGTAAGAAAGGGAAACAGAAGTTTTCACATAATGGATATTTGTATGTGTTTGATAAATGTAGCAAGCGCGACCCTTCGTTACTTTTTTGGCGGTGCGAGCAAAAGAGTCAGTGTATTATAAGGTGTATGTATATATAATATGAGTACTTTTCCGTTATCTGCCCCATTGACGATTGGTTAGGTTCAGTCATGATATTTTCGTTAAAACTAACAAAAATATCACAACTTAACCTAACCAATCGTCACTGCCCGGTTAGGTCAACTGTACGCCCTTGACGATTGGTTAGATTAAGTCGTGATATTTTCGTTAGTTTTAACAAAAATATCAAGACTTAACCTAACCAATCCCCAAACGGCGGCGCCAAAACGTCGGCGCCAGAACGTCGGCGCCAAAACGTCCCATTCCGCCCGAATGTTGAACGATTCTGTTCGAGCAGTTATTGAACCAGTGATCCAAAGAAATGCATTTTCGGTCATCCAGAAAACATACTTTTGAGCATGATACAAGATGAGCGTAGCCATGTAAGAGTACTTGGATGGAGAAGAATAAAGAAAGCTAGAGAACAATATCGTGGAAAAGTCTTAGACTCTTTAAAATCCCAAAGTTAAATTTCGAAGCCACAGACTACACGAACATGATTAATTGGCATGACATCGCAGTAACTGAACCTCCAATGACGCGTGATTGTGTTTCCAACGATGAAATTGATACAATGATTGCTAATGGAGAAGTGAAGGATTTCAACAAGATGCCATGCCATACTCAAGCTGTTGAACGAGTCATCAAGTTAGTTACAGAAGCATCGTCTGCTGTGTGTGGAGCAGGATCTAGAGACGGATATATTCGATCAAGAATGGTAGCACGGAAAATGATGCCCTCATTTGAAACCAAATCTGAATTTCAAATATAATTAGATATTGACTAAAGTTTTCATTACATAAATCATGTCCATATGGTTGGGTGGTAGGGTTGGGCATGGGAGGAACTCAACATACAGCCTCGTGGTGAGTTCTGGATCATTCGGGCTGTATACGAATTTACGTGACAGTCAGAATGAACGAAGAGCTGTATTTATGGAACCAATTGTTATCTGGAAATAAAAAATCAATGCAAATAATATAAAAGCTATTTCTGTTCATTGAAAAACTCAATATTTAAATCAGTTAAATTTCCTTATATCACTTGTCTGTAAAATACCATTTTTTTTCAGAATAAATTCATAAATTTAGGTAATAACATTGGTACCTGGAGATGTATCCTTAGGAGGCTACAACTTTTATACGTGCTTACTATCAGGTCATAGCATATTTTGCGCACTATTAAGAATCTTAATTCAAAATTTACATAGAACTTTCCATTTATGCCTTTTACTAAATATTGCTATTTTTTTGCCATAAATCTACATATTTGGAGTAAGATTGGCACCTGAAGACATTAAGTTAAGGTGCTATAACTTTAGAACGCACTTACTAGGGTGATCAAAAAGTAACGCAACCCATGGAGAAACGCACATAATTGATTTTTTCCTTCTGTTGCAGGTGGTGAATATATGAAAAAGATGAAATACACCTTGGAGCAGCGTATATTCATTGTCACGCAGTACATTCGCTCCAGAAGCTATGCCCAGACGCAGGAGGCCTTCACGGAAATGTATGGAAGAGGTGCTCCAAACAAATCCTCTATCAAGCGACTATACGACAAATTTCAAGAGACAGGGAATGTCGATGACGTAACGAGAAGCGGTCGGCCGAAGGTGTTGACACAGGACAAGTTGGTCGACGTGCAAGCTGCCTATACTCTGAGCCCCCGAAAGTCCCTGCGACGCCTTTCAAGCCAGTCCGGGCTCTCCTATGGCAGTGCCCACACCGCGGTGCGAAGATCATTGAAAATGTACCCCTACAAAATGCGTGCCGTCCATCAACTCCTGGCTCGAGACCATGAATCTCGCCAATCTTATTGTCGATGGTTTATGGAATTTGTAACGCCGGATGGGGAAGAACTGGATGATTGGTACTGGTCAGACGAGGCGTGGTTCCATCTTGATGGATACGTCAATGCGCAGAATAGTCGAGTATGGGCCACGGAAAACCCACATGAGCTGCATGAGTCACCTCTACACGCACAGAAAATTGGTGTCTGGTGTGCCATGTCACGTAGTCGCATCTTCATAACATTCTTCCAATACACAGTGAACAGTGGCCGGTACATAATGATGGTAAACGAATTTGTCAACACCTTGCCGGCAGAGAGGTTGCAGAACACGTGGTTTCAACAGGACAATGCCACAGCCCATACAGCCAGAAACACCATGGCTTACTTGGAAACGTGTTTTCCAGGACGATTGATCTCACGTGGGTTGTGGCCAGCGCGATCTCCGGATTTATCGCCTCCCGACTTTTTCTTGTGGGGTTACCTGAAAGATGCCGCATATGTCACTCACCCGCACAGTATTCCAGAATTGCAGGCGATGATTCAGAGGTGTGTTGATGCAATTTCACAGGAAACGTTGCAAAGGGTCTTTAAGAACATGAATCGCCGTATCCACTTGTGTGAAGCACAGAACGGTGCCCACTTCCAGCACTTGCTCTGAAATAAATCGTTTTCCCATGGGTTGCGTTACTTTTTGATCACCCTATATAAGGTTTTGGTCCATTCTCCACACTATTACAATCCATAATTCAAAAGTTACAAATAATTTCCAGTTGTCTATTTTTTCTAAATATCACTATAATTTCGCAATACAGGGTGGGCCGTAAGTTTCCATACATAGGAAAAATAAACATTTTTTTATGGACAACCATTTTTATTTATATAATATGCTCTACATGGTTGCCATTGTTTTGAAAACACATTTCAATACGTGTTCCCCACTGTTGATGAACACGCATTAGCACAGTTGACGTTATGCTTGTAATGGCGTTGGTGATACGTTCCTTTAGATGATTTATGTCTCGTATCTTTTCCTGATACACCATGGCCTTCAAGTGCCCCCAAAGATAGAAATCAAGGGGGGTGAGATCTGGGGATCTGGGAGGCCACTCCACAGGACCACGCCGACCAATCCAAGCATCCGGAAACTGCTGATCCAAATACCGACGCACGTGAAGACCATAATGAGGTGGAGCTCCATCTTGCTGGAAGTAAACTGGGAAGTTACCTTCCTCGTTTAGCAGGGATGGGAAAATCTCTTCTTGCAACATGTTAAGATACCTTTCGGCATTAAGATTTCCACTGAAAAAAATTGGTCCAATACAACATAAAAACAAACGTTTAAATTTTCCTATGTATGGAAACTTACGGCCCACCCTGTATATTCATAAAGATGGAGTGAGATTGGCACCTGAAGATATTAATGTAGGAGGCTAGAAATGTAATACACACTTTGTTTCAGGTCATAACATATTTTCTACACTATTACGAACCATGTTTCAAAAGCTTGTGAAAAAACTCCCCAAAACGCTCCACCCTAACGTACAGAGCTCTGAAAAGAAAAGGAGTAATTCCAAAGATTTCTGTAATCACATCAAATTATTCCATAAACATAAGGACCACTCACACTGTATACATTTATCAATCATCGTCCCTTCGTCGTTCCAAATCCATCAGGACATGCCTGATTCCTTGTTCTGAGGCTGCTAAAAGTAGCATCGTCTACAGAGGGTTAACAAAAGTAAATAGAGACCTTCGGTTTTTCCATAGTTTTTGATTTGATAAAAGTCAGTAAATAATAACAAATTTACTGAATCATTATATTTAGGATCGTGGTGCTTTCCCCTTTCCATAATGTAAAACTGACACGTTCTGGCATTCCAATGATGAGCCATGCCATTTGTTCTTGTGGATAAGCATCGTGGAAGCTATTTACTTTTGTTAACCCTCTGTACTTGCGTAATTTTTGCTAGCAGAATGTTTAAATCTAAGCTGTATCGCATACTCCAGGCAGTCATGTCTGAGATCGAAATATTGTATGGTAAGAGAATAAAGAGCAAAGATCTAGGATACAACGAAATGAAAAAAGCCAGTGTTTAAAGTTTAGGCCTTTCTTTTTATCCATGAAATTATCGAACAAAAACCGAGTCCTAAAAGATTGTGGGATACTTTAAAAGTTTTAGTTAACGCCAAAAACGAAAAGACAAACCCGTATCTTCGCTATCACAGGACAGAATTTCTTACAGTGATCCCACAGGTGAGGCTAATTTATTAAACAATTTATTTTCAAAAATAGGAAGGAACACGGCAGCAGCCATTCCAGAATCAGACAGTCACTACCAGCAATATATGCCACAACCCACAGCCACACCAAATACATTCTTCTTTGAATTGAACCAATTCTGCCAAACGAAACCTCGACCTTGAAAAACTCGAGGAATACTAAAGGAACTAAAGGAACACACTGGACACTGCCCGTTTCTGGCTCGTGTGTGCTTCTTTGATGCCAGTCACGTCTGATGTAATGATCTGCAGTAGCACGGCTGTCCCATAGGCAGAGAAAACAACAGTATTTCGTGAACCCATTAACATACCAATGACTTTGAGATCACCAAAGATATTCCATTTATGAGTGCTGTATTGGATTGCTTCGAGTAGTATACTCATGTTATCGTACGTCTCCTTTAGATGAACGGGGTGGGCGATCGGGATGGACAGCTTTAAGTTTCCATTATGCAGGAGAACCACTTTCAAGCTTCGCTGTGAGGAATCAATGAAGAGGCGCCACTCAGATGGTGTGTGTACCTGTGACAAGTTCTCGAAAAGTCCATTGATATCATGGTAATAGCAGAGCGGACCGTCTACTGCAAAGAATGTCGCCAAATCATAGTTTCGTTTTCGATAGCGACACACTCGGACGTTCTTCTCAAGTAAGTGTTTCTGCTTGAGTCTCAAGGAGAGAAGTTCTGATTTCTCTTTGGAGAGGGCTAGGTCTCTAATGAGGTCATTCAACTCGTTTTGGGCAAGTTTCTTCGGCTCCGATTGCTCTTCGTCAGGTGTGTAGTCAAGATCGGCCGAAGGTCCCGCATCTCCGCCAATCGCACCCTCGTCGGATTCCCTTTCGTCTTCTAAAGAATCGAATCCATGCTGTGGAGGTACCAGACTCGGCATCGTGTCATCGTGAGAGATCAATCTGATCGCGGAGTCTACGTTCGGATAAACGATGTTATGCTTGTTCTTCACGGATAATCCAGTTATGTTGACATTGCAAAAGTAACAATCGCCATGATGGTTTCTCGGCTCCCTCCATATCATGGGTATAGCGAACGGCATCGACCTTTTCCTTTGGTTCAACCAGTCACGTAATCCATTCGAACAAGCGGTACAGATAACATGTGGCGCCCACGCCTTACCTTGGTCGCCTAGTGCAGTGTTTCCCAACCGGGGGCCATGGCACATTTGAAGGGGGCCACAGGAAAATGTTAATATTTAGAGGGGCCACAGACTCCATGAAGGGGGCCACAGGACTCAACCTATTGAAGCCTAAATTATAGTTAGGCCAATAGATAATTTTAATTTATGTAGTTGAATTACATTTAAAAAAATTATTAATACATATATTTTCCTTTTTTTTAGATATTTTATAATAGAATTTGAATTTATCTGTAAACAAATATTTTGCATCTTACAAGCTTATTGTGCGGCGCACTCCATTGTGCGCTTGATCGTTATGCGCCTGGCAGCGTTGTTGACTTGATAAAAATACTTCAGGTTGAAATCCTTACACTCTGTTTACCACGTGGATCGTCGCTGTAGTGTGTAAGTAGCTCTTATTTGTTTACCCTAATATTGCGAAGTTGTAGTAATTTTACGTTTTTTTAATTTATAATAGATTGCTATATGTACAGTATTTCTTTTGATTATATTTTTTTATAATTAATACATAATATAAGTAAATAACTGCAAATTTTTGTTAGCCACTGTTTAGTTTTTGTTATGTTTATAGTCCTATGTGACAAATAATATTGTACCTGAATACAAATAGTTGTTTTAATATCCTTTATATATATTTGTTTTTGTAAAATAGAGTTAATCTGCATATTACCTACTGAAAATAATGCTTATAGGGGCCACAGGAAAAAATAAGGTTCCTAAGGGGGCCATAAGCCAAAACCGGTTGGGAACCACTGGCCTAGTGGACAGCCGAAGTATAACCGGTAAATTTTCCGAAGATCCATCGTGATTGTACGCCGTTGTGATTTAGTCGCGAATGAGCCGTACACAAACAGAAATTGTCGGGGTGATTTTTACACTTTCGAGGCATGATGATCGATGAGTGGGTTGATGTAAATCACTTAAAAAAAATAAAATGTGTAAGTGGGCGACACAAAACAAAAAAACAACGCACAATTGGACATGTGACTGTTACGCCAAAGAATAAAAGGGTGTACATGTGCAACGTTTGCAAATTTGTGGCCAGCAACTGCTCTCACCTAAAATACCACAAGACAACCTGCGGAAAGCCTAAGTTGAAATGACAAAATGCCATACATGAGGGACTTGAGGGTACAGAAACGGTAAAGCAAAAACCTACACCTAAGCGGCAACAAAATACTCCGCTACATGTATAGAGAACGCATATTATATATATATATATATATATATATACATATATATATATAGTGGGGTCGATTAATACAAAAATACACCCAAATCATTCAGATCTGGCAGAAAGTGTGAAATTTGGCTTGAAGTTACCTTTTGACATATAGAAACAGTTCCAGGGTGGGGACACGCTGGGACCTCACTCTGGCGGCCATTTTAAGCAAATTCAAAATGGCTGCCTCGATTCCACAGCCAAAACCATAAAATGCCATATCTCAGGAACTACTGGGCCGATTTTGATCATCTTGGACGGCCATTTTGAGCAAACTGTCATCCGTTTCCATTACACTGGTCAACAAAGATTTTTTATCAGAGTAAAATTTGTGGTGGCTGGATAGCATTTTTCACGCTGATTCCAAAACTGCATTCAGATTTTTTCTAGCACGTATAGTTTTCAAGATGAAGGCATATATATAACTACACAGATTTAACCATTTTAAATAGGCAAAATACTAATATTTCAACATTTGATTGTGTTTATTTTATTGTGTTTTTTAGTTTATTCATCTTATTTATTTCAATTATCTTAATTATACATCTTATGTATTTCAGGTGTGAGCTTTTACATCTAGCAGCATTGTGATTCAGGCAACAACGCCGTGCTTTGTGTGTCAAAAGATCAGTCCAGTCCAAGAACTTGTTGTGTCAAGTTGGTGTACATTTTTTTTAAATTTATAGTTTGCTCAGGTCAGTCAACATGCCTCGACAATGTAAGAATGACCCCGACAAGTTCTGTTTCGTATGCGGCCAGTTGACAACTAAAACACAGCGACGAAGTATTACAACCGACATTAAGAAAATATACAAGCTATACTTTGGTTGCCATCTAGGTGACCAAGATAAACCATGGGCGCCACATCAAATCTGTTCTGGCTGTTCAAATGGATTACGTGATTGGCTTAACAAAAAGAAAGCTTCAATGCCATTTGCCATACCCATGATATGAAGGGAGCCGAGAGATCATCATGAAGACTGTTATTTTTGTAGTGTGAACTTAATGGGTTTTCTGCCAAGAACAAACACCAGATTGTATATCCAAACTTGGATTCAGCACGTAGACCAGTAAAACATGATGAAACATTGCCCATTCCAATTCCCCCAAGTGATAGGCTAGATTCTATCATAGATGACATGGAAAGTGATGAAGGTGCAACTGGCGTTTCCGGACCATCTACAGAACCAGAGTACACTTTTGAAGGTAGACATTTAGAGCCTAAAAAGTTAACCCAAGGACAGTTGAATGATCTTGTTAGAGACTTATCGCTGAGTAAAGTCAATTCTGAAGGGTTCCAATACCTTTCAAGGAAATTTCCGAAGGTTACTGCAGCAAAATTGAAGGAAGGAATTTTTGTTGGGCCACAAATAAGGGAGGTTTTGAATGACACTGAATTTGAAAAAGTCATAAGTCCGCTGGAATTGAAGGCTTGGCTGGCGTTCAAATGAATATGTGAAAACTTTCTTGGAAGCAACAAGTCACCTGCGTATAAGGATGGAGTCAAGAACCGCCTTGATGCCTTCAAAGAAATGGAGTGTCGAATGTCGTTACAAATTCACTTCCTGCATTCCCACTTAGATTTCTTTCCTGAAAACCTTGGTGCAGTGAGTGACGAGCAAGGAGAGCACTTCCATCAAGATATTCAGATGATGGAGAAGCGCTACCAAGGATATTGGAATGAAAGCATGATGGCGGACCATTGTTGGATGCTGTATCATGACAATCCAGGCCAAATTTACAAAAGGAAATCACACTCACAGCGCTTTTAATAAAATAATGTATATATTCTTTATTTATAAGTACATTGAATAAGGTATATGATGTATTTGTTGTTTAGCATTCCTAAGTGTGATCTATACATCCATAAATTTTCTTATAGGTAGCAATATCAAAAACAAAAACTTAAAAATATCAAAACCAGTGTATCTATATAACTATACGTGCTAGAAAACAAATAAAACCGGATTCGGAATCAGCGTGAAAAATGCATTAAGAAAAGTGTGATCATGTTTGTGATGAGAAAAAAAAGTTTCATTTTGTTGGCCAGTGTTAGTTTAGTTAAAAAAATGATAATAGATGGCGTTGTGCGGGCCTTTCCACAAGCATTATTCAGGCTTAGTAAGTTAGTCGCCATTACGCTTCAGTCAGTGAATGGTGAAATTTCTGTTGCAGTGTTTTATCAATTTTGAACGGTTTTAGAGTACAGGTAAGTGATTTTATTACCAAATACAAAATAATAGAGTGCAGTGTATATGAAAATGAAAATGAAAATGAAAATGAAAAGGTTTATTGGCAGACTATAGTCCATATGACAAATATTATTAATACAATGACAGTTCATATACTAAGGATAGAAATATATACAACTGATTAGAAATAATACTGCACTGTCGAAGTTAAGTGGAGCTACAGACAGACGTTTTCGTACCAAGACGTCCATAGCTTAGAGGATAAATGGCAGGACTCATGGATAGCTTGGATGATCGGGTTGGTTGATTTTTTAATTCTTTGCATCAGACTGTGTTGAGCGCGTCTTGTTACCTCCGGGAAGCTCGGGACATTGCGGGTAGCAAACATATATATATATATATATATATATTTATATATATATATATATATATATATATATATATATATATATATATATACACACACCTTTCAAACATATATATATATATATATATATTTTTTTTTATTTATTTATTTATTTTTTTTTTAAAGTTCGGAAGAACCGATTCGCCTCTATTTAAAAGGGCATATCTCAGCGGAAAAACAAAGAAAAAGTGAGAGGAAAGACAGAGGAAAAAGAAAGGGTGGAGGGACAGTCGAAGTGGAAAAAGACCAAGGATGAGAAAGACTGCAGGGTCGAGCCCCATCATCCTTGGGTGCTAGGGCCGGGAGGGCGCACGTGAAACCTCCAGGAACAAGCACGTACAAACGAGCACAAAGAGCACTCAAAAGCACGAGCTTAGAACCCCCTTGCGGGGATATATATATATATATATATATTATATATATTAGGGTAGGTTGATTTTGGAACTGTGATCTTGGACTAGTCTAGCTAGAAAGGTATTAATGTATAAAAAACGTTGCACCAACTCATATTTGTGAAAATGATTGTATTTTTTGAGGATTGTTAATTATTTTTAAGTTGTAAAATTGCCGAATTTTACGCGTAAAATCGCGCGCGCGGCATTCGCGCAATGTAAACAAACAAAATATCGGACCTTATTTCATCAAAATAATCAATTAAAATTCGGCTTTTTTAACAAAACGATGCTTGAAACTTATTGTAAATGCATTATAGATGTTTATTTGTATTTTTTAATGATATTTACCTATAAAATGTGTATTAAATTAAGTTATTTTATGATGCGTTCATTTAATTGTGTTTATTTTCAGATATTTCATAAAAATGGGTAAAAAACGGGTCTGCAGTGTTAACTCGAAGTGATAGTGCCAAAAAATTCAGTGGCCAGCCTTCCCCTTTGGATAAAACAGAGCCTCCTACCCTCCGCCAAGTTATTCAGTACAGTTATTTCCTCCAAAACAGCCACCCGGACTTGAAAGACTATGATATTGCTAAAATGATAGCAAAGGATGCGATTGAGTTCTGGCAGGCAGTGAACCCGCGGCTGCCCCTGTATGAGGAATATTATGTAGTGAAATTGGTGGATAAAGTGTGCTTCAAGAAAGCAAAAGAGATAAACAGGAAATCTCTTTCTACAGTCCAGGAGCAGAATCTGGAGGAAAAGCTAGAATGAAAGTGAAAAGTGATGAAAAGCACAATGAGGGTCTGGAAAAGTTAGTCTGTATTGGGGTTGATGGGAAAGTTGACAAGGACACTTTGCTGTACAGAGAAGTTAAGGATGAAAATGGGGAGACTAAGCTGAAGAAAGGAAAGGGACAAGAGCACCATTTGACTTTCACAAAGGAGCCGGGAACTGAAAGTGGAACATATCTTACTCACAGAGTCATCCCAATTAAAGGTGCGACTGGAGTTCTTCTTGGTGAAGAAGTTGCTAGTGTCTTGGAGGAGTTTAACAGTGTTCATACCCTGAAAGCTGTCCTCCTTGACAACACAAATACAAACACTGGCTGGGAGGGAGGCCTTGTAACAGCTCTGGAAAATAAAATTGAGCGGAAATTGCACACCATTGGCTGTTCACTCCACCAAAATGAACTTCCTTTCAGAGCTGTTTTCAAGCATCTTGATGGCAGTACCAAAAGTCCCACTGCTTTCACTGGTCCGCTGAGAAAACTGTGAAATTGATTACCAAGATCTGCCACAAGTGGAATTCACCAAACTCAGTGGCCCCCTAGATGACATGGAATTTGCTGAGGAGACACTGAATGATCTCAGTAGCGACCAGAGACTTCTTTTGGAGTATGTGCTTGGAATTTCCAGGGGCAAAATCAACCCAAGATTTGCTGCCTGGAAAATTGGACCATTAAACCATGCAAGATGGTTGACTTTGGCAATTAGATTGATGTGTCTGTGGACCAGAGGTGCTTACCCTCCAGAACTACAGGATAAACTTTACCAGGCCATCAAGTTCATTGTGGAAGTGTATGTAGTCAGTTAGTTTGAGATCAAAAGGGACAACAAGTTCCACAATCAGCAGCTGTACATCTTCAACATGATCCAGAGGATCAAGCAGCAGTCTGAAGAAATCCAGGGTGTTGCTTTCAAGAACCTGAAGTACAATGCTTTTGCCTTGCTGCCCGAGAATGTGCTGTACTCCATGATGAAGTCTGATGACTTGGAAGTGAGAGAAGCTGCTTTCAAGAAAATTCTGTCCATCAGGTAAGCATTTTATTAATTTAAAAAAATGTGAAAAAAAAATTTGATTATGGGGATTTATTTAATAAAAAAAAGGCCCGAGTTCTATAAATCCCCATAATCGAATTTTTTTTCACGTTTTCTTATCCCAATTACCCGGCTCCCCTCTGATAATGGAAATAATCTTACCTTTTTTCTGAAAAAAAATTCGATTATGGGGATTTATAGAACTTGGTTTTTTTTTTTTTTTTTTTTTAATTTAAGTTTAATTTAAATCAGCAATTCTGAGACTAATAGGGATTAAATCTTAAACTGGAATAAAAAATAAATTAATTATTATTCTTTCAGAAGTGGGAAGCCAGCCAAGAAGAGGCTGAAGAAGATCACAGCCATCAACATTGAAGCTACCCACTGATCAGAACTAATCAACCTTTCTCAAAGTGGCATCTGTGAACCTGCTCTCACAGAAGATTTTTCTGACCAGGAGCTTCAAGAAGCATTGCTGAATGGCACCAAGCTGGAGCTGCCTGATCTGCATTCACATTCTCAGAATGTTGAAAGGGCCGTGAAGCTGACATCTGAAGCTTCCCATACTGTTTATGGACTCGAATCAAGGCACAAACACATTCTGGCCAAAGCCCTAAGCCGCCAGATGAGGCCTTCCTTTGCTTCTAAGGGCTCTTACAGTGAAAATTATGATGATCTTGGGATCTAAATGTCTATTTGACTCTGTACATGTTTTTTTTTACTTTTTTTCAATGAAATTGTAACTTTTTTCAGGATTTTTTTATGAAAATAGCATGATTTTTTCGGCCGAAAATTGCGAAAATGCGGTATTTTTCGGTACGATTTTTTGACGATTTTTGAAACGGTTTCCTCAAAAAACGTTTAAAGCTAGGGATCTGAAATGTTTTGTCAGTTATTATCATATTAAGCCCTGACTATTTCGACTAGTCCAAAGTCGATATCTCAAAAAATGCGGAAAATCAACCTACCTTACTCAGTATATATACGCCAAACGGGTAAAACGTTAGATATTCGGATAAAACAGCATAAATATGCGTGTCGAACAGCTAATAATTCCAATGCTTTGTTTAACCATATATATGGATGTAATCATAGCATCAAGTAGGATAGTTCTAAAGCGCTTGTTGAAAAAAGAGATATAATAGAAAGAAATATTCTAGAATGTGTATTTATCCATTATAAAAACAATTTCAATAACAGTGCGGGAATGTATAAAATTGACAACATCTTGTTAAAATTCCTTTTGCCTCTCATTAACTCTTGTTAAGTATGTGCTAACTGTTTTGGTGCTAATTTGGTTTTGGTTGTATATATTTATGGGCATCTTGCCTTCTCTCCTCATTCCCTGACGAGGTGTAGCTCTGAATACACGAAAAGCCTTGGAATCGTTTTTCTTTTTCCTTGTGTTGTGGGTTTGCAGCATTCATTCATTTCACGTGTTTAATTGTGAAATTCATCCCATATATATATATATATATATTATATATATATATATATATATATATATATTTTAACTGCAAAGAACACACAGTATAATTAATGTAAAGAACGACGCTTGTGTAGAAGAACGTTCCGCACAAGATGAGGAGGAAGAACGAACAAATGAAAAATGAGGTTACCACCCGGGAATCGAACCCTGGATCTTCCGATTGCCGGTCAGATATGCTATCCACTACACCATGGGCCTCGATTAATCAAATGTCGTAATTCTCCTACATACGAGCAGAAACCAATGCCCTGAGGGGGCACCTTCGCATGCCGTACCAATATATACACATTTTAACTGCAAACAACACACATTATAATTAATGTAAACAACGACGCTTGTGTAGAAGAACGTTCCGCACAAGATGAGGAGGAAGAACGAACAAATATATATATAGGTACGGCATGAGAAGGTGCCCCCTCAGGGCATCGGTTTCTGCTCGTATGTAGGAGAATTACGACATTTGATTAATCGAGGCCCATGGTGTAGTGGATAGCATATCTGACCGGCAATCGGAAGATCCCGTGTTCGATTCCCGGGTGGTAACCTCATTCTTCATTTGTTCGTTCTTCCTCCTCATCTTATGCGGAACGTTCTTCTACACAAGCGTCGTTCTTTACATTAATTATACTGTGTGTTGTTTGCAGTTAAAATGTATATTACTTACTTTTGTTGAGTTTGAACGACGGTTCAGGATCGACCTACGGTCGACCCCTCTGCACCATCCCGCCTCATTTGCGGGACTTGGTGAAGGAGGGAATTGCTCTCTGATCGCCTCCTGCCCTCGTAGCCAGCCACGCATGGCTGGTCAGGGACTTTGCAAAAGAATCTGTCCAGCTGGTTCTTGAAGTTATTCAGGTTGGTGTGCTCGAGATTCCTCACTTCTTTTGGAAGGACATTGAAAAGCTTTGGGCCCCGTATTCTGAGGATATTTTCCATCCTCGTTTTCATGGCTCCTTGTCCCACCGCAGCTGGGACCGTACAAAATCTGCCTCTTCTCTCATTCCAGTTTGTTTCTATTTCATTTCTGAGGTTAGGGACAGAGCCCTCAAGTATTTTCCATATGTATATTATTGTGTACCGCTCTCGCCTTCTTTCAAGAGAGTAGAGTTCCAGAGATTGTAGTCGAGACCAGTAGTCTTCACCTTCCGTTTCCTCTATCTTAGACGTAAAAGTCCTTTGTATAGCTTCAATGCTCGCAATGTCTCTTTTTCTGTGTGGGCTTGTGAGTACTGAGCAATACTCAATTATTGGTAGGACTAGACTCTTCCATAATTTGAGCATGATGTTTGCTTTTCTGCTGCGGAAGCTCCTCCAGATGATTCCCATTATTTTTCTAGCCGTTGTGATTTTGATTTTATAGTGCTCTCTGAATTCTGCATCCGTCGACATTATTACTCCAAGATCCCTGACTTGTGGATTTGGTGTTATCTGTTTGGCTTGCGGAGTTTTGTACCCTTTTTTCTGTAGCTCTTTGTTATTACCATATCTTAGAAGTTGGAATTTTTCTTCGTTGAACTTCATATTGTTGTCTTCTGCCCACTGGAATAATGTTTCAATGTCGTTTTGTAGTTTTCTTATGTCATCTTCGTTCAATATTTCCTTACATATCTTTGTGTCATCTGCGAAGCATGATACAATACTGTCCTTAATATCTGCATCAATATCTGCAATCATTATTATGAAAAAAGGTACGGTATGCGAAGGTGCCCCCTCAGGGCATTGGTTTCTGCTCGTATGTAGGAGAATTACGATATTTGATTAATCGAGGCCAATGGTGTAGTGGATAGCATATCTGACCGGCAATCGGAAGATCCAGGGTTCGATTCCCGGGTAGTAACCTCATTCTTCATTTGTTCGTTCTTCCTCCTCATCTTGTGCGGAACGTTCTTCTACACAAGCGTCGTTCTTTACATTAATTATACTGTGTGTTGTTTGCAGTTAAAATGTATATATAGGTACGGCATGCGAAGGTGCCCCCTCAGGGCATTGGTTTCTGCTCGTATGTAGGAGAATTACGATATTTGATTAATCGAGGCCCATGGTGTAGTGGATAGCATATCTGACCGGCAATCGGAAGTTCCCGGGTTCGATTCCCGAGTGGTAACCTCATTTTCCATTTGTTCGTTCTTCCTCCTCATCTTGTGCGGAACGTTCTTCTACACAAGCGTCGTTCTTCACATATATATATATATATATATATATATATATATATATATACACAATTGAAGTTAGCACCCAGAGGTCCGAAAACGCATCCTAGAGAGGCAGATGGAATATTTGAAGGCTTAAACATAAATTCAAAGAAAGTAAACTGGGAAAACGCAAATAAAGATTTAAAGGAGGTAAATTGGGAATTGCTACTTCACGAGAAGACTCCACAAGAAATACTATGTATAACAGAGACGGAAACCAAACCTATAATACTGAAACATATTCCAGAGAGACAGGAAAGAAAACGTTACAAGCTCGAGAGGAGAATCAGGACTCTATTCAGGCAACGAAGACAAACCATAAAACATCTCCACAGATGCAGAACTGATGCAAAGAGACTCGCACTAGAGAGGAAACGTGGCGAAATAGAAATGGACCTAAAGCAAACATTCATACATAAGACAAACAAGGAGGAAAACAAGGTAGCAGAAAACATAAAAAATAACCCAAAATACTTCTACACGTTTGCGAAAAGGAAAATGCAGTGTAAGGAGAGTATTAGTCCGTTGATAGACGGGGAGGCCGAATACACAAATGACCCGAAAGAAATAAGTGAACTGCTTAGGGAACAATTTAAATCTGTGTTTAGCACCCCTAAGTCCGAGATGGAAGTGAAAAACCCAGACGAATTTTTCGACATTGATACGGATCAACCAAGAACAAATCCCGCCACAAACCTATTAATGGACTGCGAGTTCACGGAAGGAGATGTAATTACGGCCTTATCACAGATGCGAGACAATTCAGCGCCAGGGCCAGACACATGGAGTGCCACATTTCTGAAGAAATGCAAAGAGAGTATTGCAAAACCGCTATACTTACTATGGAGGAAATCACATGACACAGGACAAATTCCACTCCCCTTAAAGAACGCGAACATTGCCCCCCCTATTTAAAGGTGGTAACAGAGTAATGCTAAAAAATTATCGGCCAGTAGCTCTCACGTCACACCTTATAAAGTGTTTTGAACGCATAATTAGAGGCAAAACTACCTACTGCCTACAAGAAAAAGACTTATACAACCCAAATCAACATGGCTTCAGGGCGGGAAGATCATGCCTGTCACAGCTACTAGACCACCAGGAGAAAATATTAGGAACATTGTGTCGAGGACAAAACATTGATGTAATAGATACGGACTTTGCTAAAGTCTTCGATAAATGTGACCATGGAATCATAGCACACAAACTTAAGGATACAGGAATTACTGGAAAGCTAGAAGGTGGATATTTAATTTCTTGACGCAAAGAACACAAAGACTGGTGGTAAACGGAGTTAAATCGGAAGTCTCGGAAGTCGTGAGCTCTGTCCCACAAGGGACAGTATTAGCTCCCTTGCTGTTCATAATAACGATTGCAGATATTGATGCAGATACTAAGGACAGTATTGTATCATGCTTCGCAGATGACAAAGATCTGTAAGGAAATATTGAACGAAGATGACATAAGAAAATTACAAAACGACATTGAAACATTATTCCAGTGGGCAGAAGACAACAATATGAAGTTCAACGAAGAAAAATTCCAACTTCTAAGATATGGTAATAACAAAGAGCTACAGAAAAAAGGGTACAAAACTCCGCAAGCCAAACAGATAACACCAAATCCACAAGTCAGGGATCTTGGAGTAATATCGACGGATGCAGAATTCAGAGAGCACTATAAAATCAAAATCACAACGGCTAGAAAAATAATGGGAATCATCTGGAGGAGCTTCCGCAGCAGAAAAGCAAACATCATGCTCAAATTATGGAAGAGTCTAGTCCTACCAATAATTGAGTATTGCTCAGTACTCACAAGCCCACACAGAAAAAGAGACATTGCGAACATTGAAGCTATACAAAGGACTTTTACGTCTAAGATAGAGGAAACGGAAGGTGAAGACTACTGGTCTCGACTACAATCCTTGGAACTCTACTTTCTTGAAAGAAGGCGCGAGCGGTACACAATAATATACATATGGAAAATACTTGAGGGCTCTGTCCCTAACCCCAGAAATGAAATAGAAACAAACTGGAATGAGAGAAGAGGCAGATTTTGTACGGTCCCAGCTGCGGTGGGACAAGGGGCCATGAAAACGAGGATGGAAAATACCCTCAGAATACGGGGCCCAAAGCTTTTCAATGTCCTTCCAAAAAAAGTGAGTAATCTCGAGCACAACGACTTGAATAACTTCAAGAACCAGCTGGACAGATTCTTGTGCAAAGTCTCTGACCAGCCATGCGTGGCTGGCTACGAGGGCAGGAGATCAGAGAGCAATTCCCTCCTTCACCAATTCCCGCAAATGAGGCGGGATGGTGCAGAGGGGTCGACCGCAGGTTGATCCTGAACCGTCGTTCAAACTCACCTAAAGTAAGTGTGTGTGTGTGTGTATATATATATATATATATATATATATATATATATATATATATATATACAGGGTGGGTTAAAAAAGTGACCCCTTAGAAGTAAACTGTCATATCAAAAAAAGTAAGGAAATAGAGCGCCCAAACAGCAGAATTCTTTCGCGTAAGTTCATCTATGTCTCTTATATTGGTACCAGGGATGTAAACTTTGGACAGAGATATTTAGGTGATATACTCGTAGATGAACTACGCGAAAGAATTCTGCTCGGCTGGGAGAAGGTGTCTCGCCGATATGTAAACAGGTGTATTGATCAGTGGCTTCCACGTTTGGAGGCCTGCGTTGAGAAGGAAGGGGGACACATCGAGCAACTTCTCAATTAAGACGAACAACATGCTAAGGTAAGCATTTATGAAGTTTGGGAGCTCTAGTTCCCTTACTTTTTTTAATATGACAGTTTACCTCTAAGGGGTCACTTTTTTACCCACCCTGTATATATATATATATATATATATATATATATATATATATATATATATATATATATATATATGTATGTATGGTATAGACTTATCAGGCTTGGATTGTGGATCCAATCCAGTGAGAGCTACGAAGTCCATTGAGGTTTTGTCAACCACTGTTGGCCCCTGGGATCTGCCCTGGAATCAAGCTTGTGACTACTAACTAGATTGCCGCCTTGTATAACAACAAAACTCAGGTCATAGGGGTCAAGTTTGGAGGGTAGCTGGGCCGGGACAGGGGTTCACATTCTGTACAAGTCATTTCCGGTACTTGTCTCCCACTTGCTTTCTATCATTTCTGCCGAATCTCACTAAGTATTTGTTTTCCAGGTTTTGTTAATTGTGATGCATTGCCAGTTTTTTTTTTTTGTTGTGTTTGTTTTATACTTTTATACTCAATAATTGTGTTTATTTCAGATATAATAAAGGAAAAAAAACCATAGAGTAATTTATTTCTATTAGGTTTACCTTTAAATTCCAGCCCTTTCTTGGACTCTGAGTGGTTGGTTCTCCAGCTCAGTGGAAAGAAGGATTTAGTAAACCGAACTTGGGGAAGTCTTTCACAGTTAACGTGCGAGCTGGACCTGAATAGTTTCCCGGAAAGAAGGGAGAGGGAGTTTGTGAATAGAGCTTGGGAAGTCCTTTACAGTTAACGTGCGAGTCGGACCTGAATAATCTCCTGGAAATAAACAACTGACAAGAGAGGCATTCCTGGATCCTTGAGGAGACTATCTCTTTGCCCAGTCTCTTGACTATCACGAACTCAGAAACGTGAAAGAGTGCTGGGTGGGGTGGCTCGACGATACAGACACTTGGGGACTACGGCCCACGCAGCCACCGCAGCATAATGAGCATGTAATGACTGATGAAGCGAAATTTGAAACACAAAATAAGATAGCAGTAAACAGAGCAAAGAGAGTAACTGGGCGGATACTGAGAACCTTTAAACGAAGGGATAGGAATATAATGATTCCTCTACTGAAAACACTGATCATACCCAAATTGGAATACTGCTCGGTCCTAACATGCTCATATTAAAAAGAAGACATTAGACAACTAGAAGGGATTCAGAGAAGCTTCACAGCCAAGATCAAGGGGTGCAAAGAACTAAACTAGTGGGAAAGGTTACACGAATTAAACCTATATTCACTGGAAAGGAGGAGAGAGAGATACACCATTATTTACACTTGGAAAATAATGGAGAAATTTGTCCCTAATCTTACTCTGAACCCTGTAACTCCCCAAACAACAGTGGAAAGTAGAAAAGGAAGACTGTCTCGTGTTCCCAAATTAAAGGCTAGACAGGGAACATCCTTAACCGTGAAAGAAAATAGTTTTGTTGTGAGAGGACCAAAACTGTCTAAGCAGCTGCCCAAAGCCCTAAGGAACACGAGTGGTGTTGCGGTGGACATCTTCAAAAGAAGATTAGACGCCTGGCTCAGAACAATCTCCGATGAGCCGAGTGTACCTGGCTATGTGAGGTGGAGAGTACAAGAAACCAACTCACTACTTCACCAGGCCAACTCGATAGGAGGGGCGACAAGTTTGACCTTCGTGAAATGAGGACTCATCGCGCGGAACATTTGAAAGGTTGAAAGGTGTATATATATATATATATATATATTACTGAGTTACATTGTGTACATCCGATCGAATACACACAACCAACAACATTATCCGAGCTATTCTTTATTAGGAGTGATTTAACAGTATTATTATACTTAAAGACGACATTGATGCCAAGTGCTCTAAGTAAAGTCGGGAGATACTGAAAATGAACATGGTAAGGTAGGCTAAGGATATTTTTACGCTCAAATTCCTTTACAATTACATTATTATAATACCTATTCTTGGCTTTCCTAAGATAATTATCTAAAAATGAAATAGGATAAAATAATTTAGTACCAATATTCATGATATTGCATAACTCGGAATCTAAAAATTCAGGACTGACAACTCTCAATGCTCTAAGAAACATAGCAGAGAAAATAGAGGATTTAATGGATGGATGATGGTCAGAATAAAAATGCACATAAGAGTTATTATTAGTAGGCTTGCGATAGACTTCAAATTTGAACTGATTAGAGCATCTCCAAATTTTTAGATCCAGAAAAGATAGGCTTCCATCATTTTCTTTTTCAACTGTGAACTTAATATTAAAATTAACAATCGTGGGCAAAATTCTACTTTCAAAAAATTCCATATATAAATTAATTAACTAGTACGGGTGAAAGGGGATTTCCCATCGCCAATCCAAACGACATCGCATAAAACTTATTTTCAAACTGAAATTTACAATCTTTGACACAAAGCTTAATTAACTCAATAAGAGTGTTGTGTTGAACAGGGAAAGAATACTCAGAGATCTTATCTTTTAGAAAATCAAGTAGGTCATCAACAGGGACTTTTGTGAATAACGAGCATACATCAAAGCTTACCAATTTGAAATTAGGGTCATCAGGAAACTTCAGTTTGTCAATAAGATCCATGCTATTTACAATATGTGACTTAGAAATAGAGCCAACTAACGGCGTTAATAAACTAACTAACTATTTAGATAGCTTATAGGTTACGGAGCCTACTGAGCTAACAATAGGCCTCATGGGATTATTAACTTTGTGTTTTTTTACTAAGCCGTACAGATATGGTAGTGACGGATTGATACTAAGAAACTGCTGGAGGATGTTAATAAAATGTTTAACAGAAAATTAAGAGAAATATTAAAAAATAACTATAATGGGCTTTCGCAGCAGTTTCTTAGTATCAAAATCCGTCCGTAATTGATGTTTGTTAAATCCTTTAGTGCCGGGAGGACTTTTCCGAGACTGAATAAAACGTCGTTTGGCGTTAGATAATAACTGCTCACTAATTATAGATAGTGAATTTATGGGGACCAGAATGTTCGATTTTCATTTAACACAAATATTCATAACTAATTTAAACTTTGGGATCAAATGTAGAATTCGGACCCCAGCCTTCTTTAGTTAGCTTTATAAGGCTAACTAACGAAAATATCATGACCTAACCTAACCAATCGTCAAGGGCGTACAGTTAACCTAACGATTGGTTAGGTTAGGTCGTGATATTTTCGTTAGTTAGCCTTATAAAGCTAACTAAAGAAGGCTGGGGTCCGAATTCTACATTTGATCCAAACTTTGGTGTTACAGATTTTAAAAAGTAAATGAAACATTAAATGATCTTTGTGACTAAAACTATGAATTCATATTTGGAATCTTTTTTAAATTACCAATTTTAAATTACCAATTTAAAACAGCATTTTTAATAATAATATTTCCTTCGAGGAATATAAACATACAATTGTCATCAAACCATTGAATAATTTTAAAAGTCAAAATGACGAGGCCAAACGGAGGAACAAACCAATTAAAATTTAACCTGGAATTTACCTGTCTGCACACCGGACGACCAAGGCAACAAAGAACACGAACAAAGGAACTAAATTCACCGCCATATTATTTCGACGTGCGCCACCAACTGAAGCTACGGTGCAACTGGCTAGCCATTCGTAGTCTTTGTTTCCAACTGACCTCGGTACTTTCCAAAATACATACATATGTTTTTTTTATATACTCTGAAACTTCCTTTGAAGTCTTTCGCCTACATAACGAAGCTAATATTAAAACTGTTTGCTATAATTTTGTATAAATGGAATTTCAAATCGCTCCTACTTTCTTTTTTCTTTTTTTAGAAAATGGAAGAAGTGCAATGGAAAATATCACACCTTTATAAAACACTTGTGGCGATTATATAAATAACCCCATAAAATGCATGAACTACCTAATAACTAATTTAAATATGTACTTACTTTGCTTAAATCTACTCGTATATATTAACATTAAATATAAATCGTCACAGACCATCATTTCAGGGTGTCCCACCTGTCCCTATCTATTTTATGTAAGGAGTGAACTAAAAACAGACTGGGATTTTTGGGACACTGTATATATATATATATATATATATATATATATACACATACTGTGTGTATATATATATGATCACCTGAAGATCAGGGCCCCAAGCCTTCTTTAGTTAGCTTTATAAGGCGAACTAACGAAAATATCACGACCTAACCTAACCAGTCGACAAAGACAAAGACGGATGATAGGCTAATTACTGATCTTCAAGTAATAGAACCGTTGAGCAATAGCGATCACAATATGGTAGAGTTTGTCCTCTCAGTAAGTCACTCGAAACCAACTAACTCGACTAAAATTCCTAGCTTCCAGCACGCAGACTTTAGTAAATTTCGAAATAAATTTTCACACGTCAATTGGGAAAACGTAATGGGGAACTCCAACGCAAAACTAATGTGGGAATCGTTCGTAACGGTATTTAGGACTATAAATGAGGAATGTGTACCGTACAAAATTAAGCGTGCGAAAGTAAACAACAAGCCCTTGTGCTTTACTTCTAGAGTAGGAGACATTATAAAGAGTAGAGAGAGGGCTTATAGGCTATACAAGTGCGATAAAGATAATCTGTTGTTACGAAACAACTACATATCTCTAAGGCGTGAAGCTAAAAGTGTAATAAAAAAGTCAAAACGCGAATTTGAAATCTCCATAGCTCGTGACGGTAAAGAAAATCCCAAGCGATTCTTTCAATACGTCAATAATAGAAATCCAGTAAAAAGTGTCTTAGGTCCATTAAAAAATGGAAATGGAGATCTAGTCTCTGAAAACAAGGAAATGGCTACCTTGCTAAACGAATTTTTTACGTCAGTTTTACTATAGAAGATGTAACGAATATCCCTACGGTCATAGACATAATACCTTTTGATAATGGTAATATTTTGGATAATATTGTCGTTAGTGAAGGGCTAGTAATGCGCTATATTGATAAAATGAAAACGCGTAAATCACCGGGTCCGGATTCCATATATCCCATACAACTAAAAGAATTAAAAGATAGCATTGTTGTGCCGCTAACAAAGATTTTTAATGCGTCTATTTCTGAGGGGTGCGTACCAGATAATTTCAAGTTAGCAAACGTAACACCTATCTTTAAGAAAGGCGATAAAGGTGCGGCGGGAAATTATAGGCCAATCAGTTTAACGTCTGTTGTAGGTAAGCTACTGGAATCAATAATTAGGGATCGTATAGTCGAACACTTAGAAGTGCATAATCTGGTCAGAAATACGCAGCACGGCTTTAGGCGAAACAAATCTTGCTTAACTAATCTTTTAGAATTTTTCCAAAGCGTGGTTAACGTTTACGATAGACATCGGGCGGTTGATGTAGTGTATTTAGATTTTCAAAAAGCGTTTGACACCGTGCCGCACAAAAGACTGATTGAAAAAACTAAGGCTCATGGAATCAGGGGTGTAGTAATAAATTGGCTAGAAGAATGGTTGCAAGGCAGGAAACAGAGGGTGGTCGTTGATGGAGCGGAGTCGTGTTGGGCTAATGTAGCGAGTGGCGTTCCTCAGGGTTCTGTATTGGGCCCCCTGCTTTTTCTTATATATATTAACGATTTAGATGTCGGCCTAGTCAGTACAGTTTCAAAGTTTGCGGATGACACGAAGCTGGGTGGTAGGGCGATTAATGACGAAGATAGAGGTAAAATTCAGGAAGATCTGAATAAAATCGTTGATTGGTCAGTCACATGGCAAATGAGATTTAACGTGGATAAGTGCAAAATTATGCATATAGGTTCGCGTAACGGTAATTTTGCGTATAGTATGTCAGGGAAAGATTTAACAAGCGTAGAGCAGGAAAAAGATTTAGGAATTATAGTCACTGGTGATTTAAAAGTAGCGAAACAAAGTACAGCGGCGGTCAATAAGGCGAACAAAGTGTTAAGTTTTATAGCTCGAAATTTTGAGTACAAATCGCGCGATATTATAGTTCCTCTTTATAAATCATTAGTTAGACCCCATTTGGAGTACGCGGTCCAATTTTGGAATCCGCATATGCGCAAAGATATAGACAAAATCGAAAGAGTTCAAAGACGAGCAACTAAGATGATTCCGTCTCTTAGGTCAAAGTCGTACGAGGATAGGCTTAAAGAGTTAAAATTGACTACACTCGAGACTAGGAGGTTAAGGGGTGATCTAATCCAGATTTTCAAAATTATGAATGGGTTTGATAACGTAGATAGAGATAGCTTTTTCGAAATATCTCAATATAATAGGACTAGAAATAACGGGTGTAAGTTGACAAGTAGAAGGTTCGAGACAGCAGTTGCGAAAAACTTTTTTACGCATAGAATAGTAAATACCTGGAATAGTTTGCCGGTAGAAGTAATTAGTAGCACGTCTATAAACATGTTTAAGAATCGATTGGACGCGCATGTTGATAGAAACGGTATAGTTTAAGGTAGTAAAATTAAGGCTTTGTGGGGATAGATCCCAGCTCAACACAAGTGTTGTGGGATATAGGGAGGCAGCGTCTTGGGTTAGGGGATACTCTCTGTCCTTACACACCCCATTTAAAGAGATTCCTCTGCCGAGCGGTGCCCCTCATAGTACTGTGAGGTATTGAAAACTCATGATCTTCACTTGCCCCCACAAACACCTTTAAATGGGAGACCCATAATGGGTGCACACACATTTCTACATTACTGTACAGTCTTTACAGCCACACCTACACTTTTCCTCGTAAGTGTATATATTGTAATGTATATGGTTGTAAATTTGACTTGGTCCGCAATCGATATGAACCGTGACTTGATGGATACCGTAATGAAATTGACTGGATTCTTTGGATCTGATATATTTGCATGTCCGTTATATAATAGATATAGAGTGTAACATATTTGTGGATAGTAGTCTATTATGACTTGATCCTCTGGATCGAGAGATTCTATCTTTAGTTTTAAATCGATAATTAATTATTTTTAAATTGATAATGTATATGGTTGTAAATTTTGACTTGGTCCACAATCGATATGGACCGTGACTTGATGGATACCGTAATGAAATTGACTGGATTCTTTGGATCTGATATATATGCATGTCCGTTATAAATAGATATAGAATGTAACATATTTGTGGACAGTAGTCTATTATGACTTGCTCCTCTGGACCGAGAGATTCTATCTTTAGTTTTAAACCGATAATTAATTATTTTTAAATTGATAATTATTTAGTTTCGTAAAAATTGGTCGTTGCCAATTTACCGGCAGTTTTTAAATAAGTTTCTTATGTTCTTGTGGTTCGGAACCCACGTAAAATTGTAGGTCCCCACCGCCACCACGGAGGACATACACAATACACGATTACGAACACAGTTAGGTAGACCAGCCATGAGTGGATCCTAGGGTCTTTGTTGGTCTGAAACATTATAACATTATAACAGTTGACCTAACGACTGGTTAGGTCGTGATATTTTCGTTAGTTAACCTTATAATCATATATATATATATATATATATATATATATATATTAACTAAAATTGAAAACTAAAATGACGTCGGTCATGAATAAATTCTTGAAACACTATTTTATCCTCATTAAAAGTTGTCTAAGAATTTCTCGGAAATTTAGTTCTTTACAAACCCAATCTAAAATTTCCTAAATTTCAATGACAATCTCGAAAATCCTTTACTTACTTATGTATATATATATATATATATATATATATATGCAAATGACGTAGTATGTCTGCATATATCATTGCTCCTATCAGTCATGCTGGCTCATAGCTACATCCCTGCAGAGTTCATGAGTGTATATATCTTGCCCCTGGTCAAAAATAAGTACGGAAACATTCTGTCCAGCAATTATTACAGGCCTATTGCTGTCGCTTCCTGCTTCTCGAAACTACTAGAAAAACTCTTGTTACGCCGATTAAATGATTTCCTATGGACATCTCCTAATCAGTTTGGCTTTAAAAGGTCCCACTCAACTGACTTGTGTATCTATGTACTTAAAGAAACAATATCTAAATACATTGACAGTAATTCAACTATTTATAGCTGTTTCCTAGATATAAGTAAGGCATATGATAGGGTGAACCACAATATTTTATTTGCAAAACTAGAAGACAGGAAGGTTCCCATGGACATATTAAATTTATTGAAATTTTGGTATTCCCACCAATCTTTCACTGTTAGGTGAGGCAATGTACTATCCGAGTGTTTTGGCTCCTCTTGCGGGGTGAGACAAGGCTCCTTGCTCTCCTCTATGCTGTTTAATGTGTACAGGGTGTCCCATAAATCCGGCATCATAGGAGAAATTCATATTTTTATATTTCTACAAACCATAATTCATATTTTTCTTATGCTCGGGATGCCAATTCCCCATCCACCATTCTGTTCAGTGACGAGGCTATTTTTTATGGAAATGGTGAGGTAAATCGACAGAACACCCGCTACTGGTCTCAAAACAACCCTCACTGGTATACCTCTTCAAAGGAACAAGGTGCATCTCGGGTGATGGTATGGTGTGACATTTGGAAGGATCGCATCATAGGCCCCCTCTTTTTCGATGAACATGTCACTGGAGGCACCTACCTACGTATGCTCAACGAAGAAGGAAATTTCCCAACATGATTCCAGCAAGACGGCGCTCCTGCACATTACAGCACCCAAGTAAGGGAATACCTGTACCAACAATTCCCTGGTTATTGGATAGGACGTCGAGGGCCTGTGGAATGGCCAGCTAGAAGCCCGGATCTCACGCCACTAGATTTTTATCTGTGGGGCCACTTGAAAGCGCTGGTATACGCAGAGAAAATTAGGAGTGTTGAACATTTGCGGCAGCGCATTATTGGGGCATGTAACACCATTACTCCTGACATCATTCACAGTGTGCTTGCTGACTGGGTATCACGTCTGAATTTGTGTATTGAAAACAATGGTGGACATATTGAACACGTTCTGTAAATAAAAGCTTTTGTTTTGCCTTTTTTTATTATTATCCCTATGATGCCAGACTTATGGGACACCCTGTATATCGACGGATTAAATGCTTCACTTAATGAGGCAACAGTGGGATGTTGTATAGATAACACAAGGATAAATAACTTAGTTTATGCCGATGATATGGTGTTAATAAGTCCCTCTGTTAAAGGTCTGGCTCGGCTACTAAAAGTCTGCGAAGTGTATTCGCAGAAACATGATTTTCTTTTTAATGTTACAAAAACTAAGGTTATGCAATTTCATCCTAAAAGCTGTAATCAGCCAGCTGATATAAGGTTTAAAATGAATGGTGAAGTAATTGAGGAAGTACAAGAGTTTAAGTATTTGGGTCAAACTATTACCAGCTCCTTGAGTGATGACTCGGATATAAGAAAACAATCTCGAAGCCTGTGTGCTAAAGCGAATATGACCATAAGGAACTTTCGATTCTGTACAAGTGAAGCTAAAGACACTCTCTTTCGTACTTTCTGCAGTAATATATACGGACAGCAACTGTGGGTGAATTATAAAAAAGGTTCTGGCAGAACTCTAAATTTGCTCTACAACAGGTCGTTTAGACTCTTACATAAATTACCCCCGAGATGCTCAGCTTCGCAAATGTTTGCTACCCGCAATGTCCCGAGCTTCCCGGAGGTAACAAGACGTGCTCAACACAGTCTAATGCAAAGAATTAAGAAATCAACCAACCCGATCATCCAAGCTATCCATGAGTCCTGCCATTTATCCTCTAACCTATGGACTTCTTGGTACGAAAACGTCTGTCTGTAGCTCCACTTAACTTCGACATTACAGTCTTATTTCTAATCAATTGTATATATTTCTATCCTTAGTATATGAACTGTCATTGTATTAATAATATTTGTCATATGGACTATAGTCTGCCAATAAACCTTTTCATTTTCATATATATATATATATATATATATATATATATATATATGCGCCTCAGTGGTGTAGTGTTTAGCGTCGCTGATTACGAATCCATCGACCCCGGGTTCGAGACCCGACGGTAGCCGGCGCGCAGCAAAACCCAGCTGTTCATCCTTCCACACAATAAAGAAAGTGGTTGGTAGATAAGTGGGTACCCTAGGTGGCCTAGTGGTTAAGACGCTGGGCTGCTGATGGTGCGTGGTTCGGATTCCACGTTAAACTGTAGGTCTAAGGTGGAGTGAAAAGCTTGACCTTCGTCAAAATGAACAATTCGGGCGGAAGCTAACCAAAGGTTACCAAAGGTTATATATATATATATATATATATATATATATATATATATATATATATACAGGGTGTCCCATAAGTCCGGCATCATAGGAGAAATTCATATTTTTCTATTTCTACAAACCATAATTCATATTTTTCTCTTTCTACAGGCCATAATATCTGTGAGCAAGGAAGAACGAATCCAGATAATTCTACGCATAGGAAATCGGAGTCAAAGAGAGGCCGCTGCTGAATTTAACAGACTGCATCCAGACCGCGAGCCAATAACACAGAGGTGTGTTAGCAGACTTATTGCAAAGTTTAAGGAAACAGGATCCATAGAAGATAAACCACGCAGTGGACCTTCAAGGAGGTCCACTGCGCATCATTAGTCAGTATTTAGGAAGATGTACACTTTACAACAACGTGTGTTTATAGCTACAAGAGTCGTTCGCCTAGCGCCTTACGCTACTAGGCTTAAGCGGTAACAAAACTCCCAGGTGTACGCTGTAAATTAATACAAAAATCATTCCTGTACGTTAACAATATTACGAAATATAAGCAATTTAAACTGTTGCGTCGTTTTTGAATGGCCCTATATATACAGGGCGTCCCAAAAAAATGTATACACACTTTAACAGCTGATAGCTCAATTGATGTTTCTTTCTTTCCAAGTTAAACCCAATAGAATTAATAATGGCAGTCAGACTAAGCTTTGAACAAAGGAAATTCATTCTAAAATGCTACTGGAAGTGTGAAAACGCAGTTGAAGTGCAAAGACAGTTTAGGAGGGAGTTTCAAACAGATCCACCAACGCGACTTACCATCACTCGAATTAGAGATAAGTTTGAAGCCGATGGAACTGTTCAGAATGTCCACAAGAAGCGTTCCGGAAGACCACGGACATCGACAAGCCCCACAAAGCAAGAAAGAGTACTGGAAACGTATCACCAAAGTCCAAGAAAATCTGTGCGGCAAGCGAGTCGTGAGGTAGGAATTTCAGAATCGTCTGTCCAACGCATTTTGAAGCGCTGTCAATGGAAAAGTTACATTCCAAGATTAGTCCATGCTATTAATGAAGATGATCCGGACCGAAGAGTGGAGTATTGCGAGTGGTACTTGGCACGATGTGGATGTGGATTGGACGAAGGGGTTTCGTAGAATACCCTCCGCGTTCACCAGACCTCACACCACTAGACTTTTTTTATGGGGATACTTAAAAGACAAAGTCTACGCTATAAAACCTGCAACAGTCGCTGAATTGAGAGCAGCCATTGAACGAGAATGCACACAAATACCAAACGAAATGTTTGGTGATGTTTGCGATTCCATTGCTTCGCGTTATCAGCAGTGCCTGGACCAGAACGGACGTCAGTTTGAAAACAGGCGTTGACAAAACAATTAAATAATGTCTGTAGATTCTATTACATTTTGAAAATGAAATGTATTTTAATAAACACTGCCTTTATAATTATTTAAAGTGTGTATACATTTTTTTGGGACGCCCTGTATATTATATATATATAATATATATATATATATATATATATGTTAACCCCTCCGTCTATGGCCCTGGGGTGGTTCGGAATCGACAGGGGGTTCTGGTTAGGAGGCAGCAACGGATATTTCTTCTATAACATTCTAATTCTTTTTCGCCGGTCAAATGGTGGGTCGCCACTTGTTAAACTCTTGGCTACAGACTCGCCAGACTGTTATGCCAATATCTTCTATGGTGCTTGGGTTGTCTCTTTCTTAATTTGGGCAAAGAGTCGCCAGTTGTTAATTCTTCTCTTTTTATAATACTCTGATACTTTCTCTGATACTAAAATGATCGACTTTTCTTTTATAACTTATCGACTTTACTGACTAAGTTCTTCTGAAGAGAGCACGGCTCGAAGGGGAAAATAAAAAGTTTCTCTTACTGTAGTTTACTTCTAAAAATGTACAGGTAGTGCTCTGAATTTTACAGGGGTAGAGGTTCGACCTCTTTCGACCATGGCTCAGGCCGGAATCTAAAAATTAAGGAGGCAATGGGCCTCTGCCCCCTCCCCGCAGCGAAGCTGCTAACAAGGGAGGCTCGTAGCAGTGACCTAAGCAGAGTCCCGTAATCAAGTGAAGTTCATTTTACAAATACATGTATAATATAAGCCTGAATGTTCGGGGAAGACAGTTGAAGGTTAAGAAGGTCAAGTTCCCCCCGTTTTAAACACATGATCAGATGTTTGAAAGATTTCAAATAAAAAAAAAAATAAATAAAAAAAAAAAAATAATCGTATTTTTTTGCCGAATCTTCATTTCTGAAGGCGATATCATTTCATAGTATTACATAAGTACAATTGAAGTACACGACTGAGTACATTTTCGTTTGGGTTTATTACAATTATGATTGCGATTATGGATTACTTCACATTCGCTTATGATTGTCCATTACAGTTCTATTAAAGTACATTCTTACATTATATATTAAATCATTACATTTAATTACAGTTTCATTGAAGTACATTACGTCGTTTACCATTCTTACAGTGTTTTTATATATTTATATATGGTTATAATATATGGTTATACTATATGGTTATACTATATGGTTATTATATGTGGTTATTAGTACAACACAAGTACATGAGCACATACGAGATAATTTATATACGAAATAATATGTTATAATGTTATAAATTTGAAATCAGAGGGACAGGAGGTTTCCATCTTAGAAGCGCTCACTTATGCTATAGTTCGCGGAATTTGATAACAAACTAAGCATTTCGAGTTCAATGCGGGAGGTGATATAATAAAAAATAATAAATGAAAAAAATAATACGAGAACGTATTTTTGCGTTTTCGAACGAATGCCTAAAGTTTGCGTTTCATAGATTGACACGAGTAAAAATGAATATTTAATAAAATTTACATAGGATAATGATCAAGGGAAATTAATGACGTATAGATGAATATGGTTGAATAATAATATTTTATACTACATAACACCACAACATTATTATTAAAGGATTTACCATTTTACCATACATTGAATACGGAAGATGTCCAAATACTAAGCACATGATTCGGTGTACAAGGTATGGGAAACGTAAAGAGAATTAAGTTATTTTATGACGTCATAGTGTATAAGTCATTATTAGAAAAGATGAATTAGGGAAATAGAGTAATGAATAAAGAAGTACAAATCGAAATTCTATCCAAAACTCGCTTAGGCGATTTTGGTTTCTCATGTAAAAATGAATATGGATTATTCATTGTTCATTTATATATATATATATATATATATATATATATATATATATATATATATATATATATATATATATATATATATATAGTGCGTTCGAAAAGTCTCTCCGCAGTGCTATGTTAAACGCATAGGAAATTGAAAAACTACAATGTTTTTATTCAACCATGATTTAGTGATTTTATTACATAACCTTTGATTTTAGAGCATGTGTTGAAAGTGTTTTCCACCATTTTGCAGGCACAGAGCAACTCGTCTACACTTGTTGTCAAACACCTTTGACAACAAGCATGTTGACTGCGGAGAGACTTTCCGAACGCACTGTGTATATATATATATATATCATATATATATATATATATATATATATATATATATATATATACAGGGTGGGCGGAAAGTAGCTCCCTATTTTGGATTGGTAAAAAAATACGTATATTATCCATTTATTTCAGAAGAAATAATATGAAAAGGTAGGCATACATGGTAGGTTTTCTCTAAAATTCAATGTGGGCTCCAACTCTTTCCATGTTGATTTGGATTGTATAAGTCTTTATCTTGTAGGTAGTAGGTAGTTTTGCCTCTAATTATACGTTCAAAACACTCATAAGATGTGAGGTGAGAGCCACTGGCCGATAATTCTTGGGCATTGCTCTGTTGCCACCTTTAAATAGGGGGCAATGTTCGCGTTCTTTAAGGGGAGTGGAATTTGTCCTGTGTCGAGTGATTTCTTCCATAGTAAGTATAGCGGTTTGGCAATACTCTCTTTGCATTTCTTCAGATATATATATATATATATATATATATATATATAAAATATAATTATTATTGATATTATTAAAAATTTTATTAAAAATCATAATTAAAAATTAATGACTGGTGTAATAAAATCATAATGTATGACTCAAAATATCTTTCAAATTTTACATTCAGACTTTCTTCCTTTCAGGTGATGCCCCCTGTCGCTCCATCTGACGTCTGATGTCGAACAACATGTTGACCATGGCTGGCAAATGAACGTCAACCTATGAGTGATTCATTTGATAGCACAATTCCATCTCGGATCACTAATTGGAAACTTTGCTGTCTATGCCAAGAAATCGGAATGATAAATTGACATGCCCAGCTGAAAATGAGTATAAAAGTGTGTACAAAACATTGTCTGAAAATTTGACAGCATTTGATGTGATCAAAGAGTTGCCATTTCCTATGAATATTAGGCGTTTGGATGATGGTTCAGGTAGAGAAAGTACGTTGTTGAAGAATAAAGCTGTCATTCATGGAAATTGCAGGAGAAAATGTATTGCCCAAAAGCTTGATCGAGCAAAGAAACGGGTATTAGTGAAGTCAGAGTGTTCTAATGAGGAAGTTCCCAGTCCAAAAGAGAGACACAGTAGTTTTGTTTCATCTTTCAATCGTGAGCAGCCCCAGTGCATATTGTGTGATACTGAATTGAAGGCAAAACTTATCAAAGCATCAACTGATGATATTGATATCACATTCAGAAACTTAGCCACAAAAAGCAACAACTCCCAACTGTTAGCAAGACTAGCTACTGCATTTGATATGCATGCTATGGATGCATATTACCATAAGACCTGCCACACAAAACTATACACCCTTGCCCGTTCAGCTGATCGACAAGCAGCACCAGTCAAATCTGAAATTTGTGGTAATAGTATCAATCCACCAACATCTTTTGAGGCAATAGCTTTTGCTGAGTTAGCTGCTTATGTTCGTGAGTGTAAAGGACAAGTTCGTAAATTGAGGGAATTTTACAAGCTCTATGACGAAAGGTTGACACAACTGAGGTGTACCAGCACATCCACACGCAATTCTACAAGACTGAAGGTGCGCTTGATGGAAAAATTGCCAGGATTAGTTGCTCAACCTGCAGGAAGAGACGTGTTGATTACGCATAGCGATACCGTTGGATCTGTGCTCTCATTCCAGCGAAATCACCTTGTGCTATGAAGAGGCGATGATTCTCGTTAAAGCAGCAAATATACTGAGGAGGCACATCTTTGAGATCATTCCAAAGAACGTGAAACACCCACACTCCTCTATGTTGGGTTGAAATTGCAAAACCAGGGTCGGTCAAAGCAGCTCATAAATCACTTCTCATCTCTTGGGCTGTCAATATCTTATGATAGAGAATCGGAGGTCTCGTTTGATTTGGCAATTAGTGTATCCAACCAATTCCGCCAAGATGGTGTGGTTGTTCCCACGAATATGCGTAGAGATGTTTTCACTACGGGTGATGTGGATAATATCGATCAAAAGAAACGATCAAATCCGTCCCATTCGGAGTTCCATGGTACGATGATATCCCTAACAAATCATCTGAGCACTTCTAACGAGGGAGTCAAGCGTGACGTCTGTTCCGTTAATGCTGATACTCCCAGTGATCGGAAAAATCTTACTCTACCAGCTTCCTATGCTGTAGTACCCCAACTGAACTACCAACACAGATATTTTCATGACCCCTTGCAATGACCCGGTTGTTCCAGGAGCGTCCAGAATCCCAGGGTCCATCGTGAAGGAGGAGGCCTGGTTAGCCCATGTGTCTACATACTGGAAGGAGAGAATTGAGGTGGGAGACGTCATAACCTGGTCAGGTTATAACGCTAGCCTTCAGAAAGACAATGTGCGCCCTCGCGCAGAGATCGGGATTGTACCACTCTTTGTAGAGAAAGCGCAATCCCCATCCATGATCAAACATTCAATGGAGGTTGTAAAAGATGGAATCGACTTTTTAAATCCATGGCAAACTCCCGTCATTGGTATGGACCAACCATTGTATAGTCTGGCAAAACGAATCCAATGGAAGTACCCAGAGCAACTTGGTGAAGACAAGTACGTTGTGATGATGGGAGGGCTTCACATTGAGATTGTGCTGCAGGAGATCCTGGGCAAGTGGCTTGATGGCTCAGAGTGGGATCACGCGTTGGCTGAAGCAGGCGTTCTATCACCTAGTTGTGCTCATTCGGCGTTGAGTACCTCTACCGTGAAAACGTGCCCCTTGCTGCTTTTCACATATTGAGGGAAGAGGTGTACTCACTGTCACAAGGACAAGCAGCATATCCAAGAGTCCAATACTGGACACAGACAAAGGATCTCCAACTAATGTACTGCAGGTTCATCAGGTCTCAGAGAGAGGGAGATTTTGAACTCTATGTCCAAGTACTTGGTGAGATAATCCCATGGTGTTTCGCTCTCGACCATCCAAACTACGCACGGTGGCTGCCAATACACGTGAGAGACCTCATGCAGTTGAAGGACAAACATCCAACAGTGTACCACGAGTTTATGAAGGGCAACTTCGTTGTACAGAGGTCAGAGAACCGGTATTCCATGATGGCGAAAGACCAATCACATGAACACTCAAACGATCACATCAAGGGAGATGGAGGTGCATCTGGCCTTTACGACCCGATTGCCCTCCTCATATGGATGCTAGCTTCTCCTCAGCGCGCAGGCATCATCTCCACTTATGAGGACTTCATGTCATGGCACCACACGTCGAGCTCCTCCTCTCATCACGAAGAGGCACAGAGCCTCCAGATTCGTTTTCACAGTGACGTGAAGTCTCTGGTGCGAGTCCTAAAAGAGCATGGCAACCCATTCAGTGACACAAGTTCTTACCTTACTACTACCCTTGACACTAAATTGGTCATGGATGCATGTGTGACTAACTCGTTGAGAGATGCTCATGAGATTGGATCTGCCATGTACAATGATTTCGTCAAGACACGCTTCATTGATGCCTCAAAGGCCACCACTGAAACTACCCAGCATAAAGGACTGAACACATTCAAAAAGTACTTGACAAACAGAAAGATGCAAAAGGTCAAGCTCTCAAACACAACTCAGCCTTGGTCACTCAGTTGTTCCTATCTGTGCAATCACGACCAGATGCAGATATTGATGAGTTTTTCATGTATGAAAACCAAAAAGAACCCCCATCATTAGCTGTTGCTGGTCGTTTGCGAACTGGTACGAAGTCCGATCTCCTGAAATGCTTCGAGAAGGTCAATGAAAAACCAGATGGAGATTCAACAGTGAAAATCTTCGATGGTCCTGCTGTAGTCCATTTTATTCAACCCGCCCAAACCGTGAGCACGATCGGTGAATATATGGAGAAGCAACTAGTGCCATTTGCAAGATCTCATGCCTCTGGTTGTGTGGATCGTATGGACTGGATATGGGATATCTACCCTGAGAGAAGCCTGAAAGACCAAGCTCATGAGAATCGAGGAGATGGTCCAAGGAAAAAAATTGACTCCAAGACTCTCATCAATCGAAAAGAGTGGAGTGCCATCCTCAAAAATGCAGAGAACAAAACAGAACTCTTCACACTCGTGAGTAAGCGGTTAGCTGAGGAAGACCTGGGTGTGCAACTCATCACAACACAAGAGGAAAAGGTCCTCACACAACCACCCTGTGACAGGGAGGGTCTGGAACCGTGTAACCATCAAGAAGCTGACACGAGGATGATCCTCCACCTCAAACATGCAGCTCAGCACGGTCATGACAAAGCATACCTCTGCACAGTGGACACTGATGTCGTGGTTGTCGCAATCTCATCGTCCCCTGACCTGTCATTGTCTGAACTATGGGTGGCTTTTGGGACAGACTGGAAAAGATTTCTAAGGTTTCCCCATTCACGTGCTAGCATCGCAGCTCGGCCCAGATTTGGGACTTGCGCTTCCCTTATTCCATGCACTGACAGGCTCGGACACTACATCGCACTTTGTAGGAGTTGACAAGAACACAGCTTGGGAAGTGTGGGAGCTCCTTCCGGAACTCACGGATAGCCTGTTCGCAATATTGCTTGATCCCGACTGCTTCACCATGGAATCTGTACATATGTAGATCATCGAACGTTTCATTGACCTACTTTACGGTAAGTCTTGTGGAGCTGCTACCGTGAACCAAGCCCGGAGGGAGATGTTTTCCCGAGGGAGCAGAACCCTCGACAATATCCCACCTACCCAGGCAGCTCTATTTCAACATGTGAGACGAGCCATTCTTCGGGCAGCTTTCATTTTGGGTCAGGCGCTGCGGCTTCATCAAGAGATCCCTAATCCTACTGACGGGATGGATGATCTCAGCTCAGAAGGAGTTGGTGCCGTTCTGGACGACACTTGCAGATGTCAGTAAGGCATGCGCGATCCTCCGACACTGTGGATGTAAGAAATCATGCATTGGCAACTGAAAATGCAACAAAGCGCACTTACACTGCACCTCCTTATGCCACTGCCAAGGTGCTTGTTTTAACAAAGGTGATTTTACCTAGTGTTCTCATTGTATGATCAGTTTTGACACCCTCCCTGTGTCATAACTTGACTTGTAGTAACGATGATTTTGCCCAATGTTCTTGATTAGTTTTGTGTAACTGTAAATAGAGCCACTTTCAGATGGGCGGAGGTCGGGGAAAGTAGTGCATAACGCGTTGGGTTCTCGTCCCGCACCCTGGAAACACACTTGACTATCGAATAATGATTGAATTTGCAGTCAGACAGTGTGGCTAAAACGCATTAATCTTTGATTTGCCGGTATCGCTCTTATTCTCCATAAGTTCACACAGGTTACAGTCATAATTCAATTTTAAACCAAACAACCGCAACCGCAACTGCAACCGTGCGGTTGTGACTTCCTGACAACCGCAACCGCGGAGCCATGAAATCTGACAGAAACGAGCCCAAGATCATCAAATTTGGCCCAGCCGTTTCAGAGATAGAGCGATATAGGTGTTTTAGGGTAAAAAATGACCTTGATATGACTTATGCGACCTTGACCTCGAAACATTCCAAAACATAGTTAGCTTGATCAGGCATCCTCAAAAGTATAAGAAACGAGCCCAAGATCATCAAAATCGGCCCAGTAATTCCTGAGATATGGCATTTTATGGTTTTGGCTGTGGAATCGAGGCAGCCAGTTTGAATTTGCTTAAAATGGCCGCCAGAGTGAGGTCCCAGCGCACTCCCGGATCCAGACCAGTGCTCACCGATGCCAGGGCATCGGTCATTTGACATCGTTTCGCACTGGTCAGATTTTTTTTAAAATAGCGCCCCCTAGCGAGACTGCCTTGAAACGATACTCTCTGCTCGATTTCTGCTGGAAAATGCATAGGAACTTATACTTCGCGCATGCGCCGTACACTTTTTAATTTCTCAAATGTTTTCAAGCGCCATCTTTGTATGTAACAGGTGTTTTGCATTGCAGCTCTAATTTCACTTTGAATGAGTCTATCTTTTGTATTTTTTTTTGTTATAATATTTTATATGCTAAAGTGAATCTGAGTGAACGTCGAGGTCTACAGAAAAATGAAGAAGGTACAAGCAAAGATTGGGACTTTCTTCAATACCAGTCGGTAAGTCGGATCAGACAATGATTTATTTTATGCTTGGAAAATCAGTCAAATTGTAGAAGAATATAGGGTGTCCATAAATGATTACCCTGATTAAAGCATGCTATAACTTTTAAATAAATACTCGTATTCAAACACAGTTTTAATCATAAGTAGATAAACATACAAAGTTTTGATACATAGTTAATGAACTTAATAAGCTTCTACATGTGCACCCCTAATGGCACGTAAAATGTCTAAACGGTATTCACACTCACGCCACACATTTTCCAACATTTGTGGGTTAACTGTTGCAATTGCATCCGTAATGCGTTCTCGCAATGTCCTGATATCTGGAACAACTGTTGTACAAACCAAATCTTTAACATGACCCCAGAGAAAGAAATCCAGCGGGGTAATGTCTGGTGATCTTGGGGGCCATGGGATTGGCCCGTCCCTGCCAATCCATCGATTTGGAAATGTTGTGTCGAGAGTTTCACGAACAACATGCGCCCAATGAGGGGGTGCCCCATCTTGTTGGAAGATGACAGTTGGCTGCCTGTCCTGCAGCTGGGGGATGGCGTAATTGGTGAGCATATCTAGGTACACAGTTGCGGAAACAGTGTTCTCAGCGAAGAAGAAAGGACCAATTATCTGGTCATGCATTAGTCCACACCAGACATTGATCTTCGGACTGCCCCGAATATGCTCCCTTACGGCACGTGGGTTTTCCGATCCCCAAATACGCACATTGTGTCTGTTGACTCTACCACTAAGATGAAACGTAGCCTCCTCTGAAAAGCAGACGCGTAACAAGAAGTCATTATCTTCGTCAATGCTGAACTGAACTGAACTGAACTGAACAGCTACTACAGCGCTCCTAGCGGCGAATGCGGTAGACGAAACACACCAGCACAGAAACTCTATGCGTGTACGAGATCACCTGTAAAAAGAAAACGGATGTAAGATTCGTCATTAAAACATGAGACCATACTGCTTTCAGGGTAAACATTTATGGACACCCTGTTTTATTCAACTCTACTCCTCCCTACTGGGGGTCTCACAATGTCACCTTATCATTATTCATATTATTGGTCATTCTTTTCAGGGAAGTATCACCAGTACCTTCTTGCTCAACTGACATCTTAGATGATTTGGGTGACAGACCATCGCAGAAAAGGAAGTTTGATATAATCAGATATGACGCAGATGATCCAGTGTGCAAAATACAGAACACAGACACGACATGTGGTAAGAATTGATTTCTTATATTGTTGCCGTTGACTAAAAAAATATCCCATTCATTTATTGTCATGAATGTAGTACAAAACAAGTTTGAACAAGATGTTCTCTACAATTTACACTGAAACTAATCATAAATTGATGGTTTTATGACTGGAATTAAAAAGAATATTGTTTTGAATTTTAGGTGAGGAACATATAGGGTTGCCAATCGTCCTTTTTTGTAGATTTTTGTCCTTGTCCTTTCTTGAGTTCGGAAAGGACGCCATTTGTCCTTTTTTGATAACAATCTTGTTCCAAACAACAGTTTTGTAACAAAACTTTTGTTTAAAAGGAAATAATTATAAAGTCTTAAGTCGAGTAACATTTTATAAGTTTTATCTATTTCTGGAACATCTGCATATTGCGAAAGAATTTTCAGTGTGATGAACGCTAAATGGCGTGATGATAGAAACCGATGTTCGGTTGAAAACTAGTAAAAAGTGAGCTTTTTGTTTATTTCAATTTAAAGGATAATTGTTTGGGTTTTGCGGAAAAAATAAAAAATGATACTCTTTTACTGAAGTCTGCAAAAATTCACGAAAAGTATAAATTTAAAAATAAATAAATATCAAGTTACCATAAATTTTGTCAATGCATGACTCAATGGGTCAATATCTGTATATCAATAAAAATATTTCCTTTAAAAAAATATGCAATAAAAAAGCATGCAGTATAAATTGTAATAAATTATAAATAAAATTTTACTTCTTTCCCTGACCCTGTAGACAGTATAATGGAATTGATGTTCTTGTCCTTTATTCAAACTTCATGGAGTTGGCAACCCTAGGAACATAATATCATCAACCCTCAGGAATGACATCGGCCTGTATTACCAGTGTGTGAGCGATTTGAATGATGACAAGAAGTATGAGCTTTTGACTTCCCACTGGCAACCTCCTGCAAGATACGAGTTTCCAGGTACCAACAATTATGGCAGGAAGCGATTCTTCAATGGAGAATGGCTAAAGATGTATCCCTGACTGGTGTATTCACCATCAGATTGTGGCACATTTTGTTTAACCTGTGTGCTGTTTGGTATAGCAAGTGGCCACAACAGCAGCAAGTTGGACAAGCTGTACAAGTCACCTTTGACCAACTGGGTAACAGCTACAAATAAATTGGCCGAACATAATAGCAAGTCAGATTTCCACAAACACTCGCAGAATCATGTCCAACAAGTCACAACCAGTGAATCGATTTATTTCATCAGCAATCAGCAAACGTGTCGCAGCAAACAAACAAAAAGTAGCATCAGTGATGAAGACTGTGATCTTTGTGGTAGGCAGAACTTCGCTCTTCGAGGGAACCATGAAGATGCTGAAGACGACTCGAAGAGCAGAGGCAACTTCTTGGCACTGTTGAAGTTCCGCGTGGATGCTGGTGATGTGGTCCTCGAAGAACGCTTGAAATCAGCTCCTAAGAATGCAACATATACATCAAAGACAATACAGAATGAACTGATCTCCGTCATCGCTGCCCACATTCAAGATGAAATTGTGAAGGAGATTAACACA
Source organism: Bathynomus jamesi (assembly GCA_023014485.1). Classification (NCBI taxonomy): domain Eukaryota; kingdom Metazoa; phylum Arthropoda; class Malacostraca; order Isopoda; family Cirolanidae; genus Bathynomus; species Bathynomus jamesi. The sequence goes on along the minus strand of JAJOZX010000041.1, from coordinate 937,241 downwards.
AGTCCTCTGTTTTCTATTCTTGCAGATGAAGCTACTGATGTCAGCAACAAGGAACAACTTCTACTTGTGTTGTGTTTTGTTGACAACACAGATTCTATTCGTGAAGAGTTTGTTGGTTTCTTTGAATGTGTGAATGGTGTCACTGGCAAAGCCATTGCTGACTTGCTGTTGCAAGTGGTAAGTGATCTTGGCTTAGATATGAAGAAATGCAGAGGCCAGTGCTATGATGGAGCAGGCAATATGGCTAGACAAGTCAAAAGTGCAGCAGCTTTGATAGCACAGCAGTATCCAAAGGCACCTTATGTCCACTGCCAGTCTCACAGATTGAACCTGCGTGTTGTAAAAGCCTGTGCTTTACAAGAAGTACGCAACATGATGGGCATGTTGGAGGAAGTGGAGCGTTTCTTCAAGTTCTCACCGAAAAGACAGCTGCTGCTTGAAGAACAGATCAAGGTGTTTTTTTCTTGGTATAGTCAGTACATTTTCTATTGTAATGGCTGTGTTGTAATAGTGAATTTAATGCTGTGAAATTTATTTTAAATTATTTTATTTTTTCATACATCTAATCTGAAAATTATTGCTTTCTGTTTTTGTCACTCAGGAAGAGAGTCCAGCCACTAGTCATCATAAGCTGACCGATATTTGTCGAACTAGATGGGTCCAGCGTTTGGATGCCCTAGATGTATTCGAAGAGCTACTGCCCACCGTGGTTTCAACCTTGACGTGCATCGAGGATAACGTCACTCATAACTGGGACAGTGAGTCATCAACAAAGGCCAGTGGTATGCTTCACCAAATTGGAACATTCCAGTTTATCTTCACTTTTGTTGTGACGAAGAAAATTTTGTCATACATCCATGGTATCACAGTCAAGTTGCAGGTGAGGAGTCTCGACACAAAGAAGGCATATGACAGTGTTGGTGAGGTCCTTGGGTTTTTTCAAACAGTCAGAGACAGTGTTGACTCAAAACATTCTGAGTGGTTCAAGGCTGCAAAGGAAATTGCTGAAGACCTCGACATAGCAGTGACAAAGCCCAGGACAGTTGGCCGGCAAAAAAACAGAAACAATGTCCCTGCAGAAACTACGGAGGATTATTTCCGTCGCAGTGTGACTGTGCCATTCTTGGATCATCTCCTGGCAGATATTGGATCAAGATTCAAAGATGGCCAACAGAAAACCATTCTGGGATTTGTGATGGAATTATTTAGCTATAGGGATAATTTGAGAATGATAATTAAATTGATGGACTGATATGTACTCTCACTTATGGTTACATGAAATTGACAACTGGTTTATTCATTTTAGGTGTTCCTGCAAAGATGATATAACAGCCAGACACATGGAACCCAGAGTTCCAGCAGTTCTGTCAGACCTACCAAGATGACCTTCCCAGTCCCAATACTCTGTCTGCAGAACCGGATGTGTGGCAATACCACTAGGAGCGGCGCCATGGTGTAGTGGTTATCATATCTGACCGGCAATCGGAAGATCCCGGGTTCGATTCCAGGGTGGTTACCTCATTTTTTCATTTGTTCGTTCTCCCTCCTCATCTTGCGCGGAATATTCTTCTATACAAGCGGCGTTCTTTACGTTAATTATACTGCGTGTTCTTTGCAGTTGAAATGTATATATGTGTGCGGCATGCGGGAGGTGCCCCCCTCGGGGCATTGGTTTCTGCGCGTATGTAGGAGAATTACGACTTCTGATCGAGTGAGGACCATGGTGTAGTGGTTATCATATCTGATCGGCAATCGGAAGATCCCGGGTTCGATTCCCGGGTGGTTACCTCATTTTTTCATTTGTTCGTTGTCCCTCCTCATCTTGCGCGGAATATTCTTCTATACAAGCGTTGTTCTTTACGTTGATATCATAGGAAAAATAATAAAAAAGGCAAAACAAAAGCTTTTATTTACGGAACGTGCTCAATATGTCCACCATTGTTTTCAATACACAAATTCAGACGTGATACCCAGTCAGCAAGCACACGGTGAATGATGTCAGGAGTAATGGTGTTACATGCCCCAATAATGCGCTGCCGCAAATGTTCAACACTCCTAATTTTCTCTGCCGGGCTTCTAGCTGGCCATTCCACAGGCCCTCGACGTCCTATCCAATGATCAGGGAATTGTTGGTACAGGTATTCCCTTACTTGGGTGCTGTAATGTGCAGGAGCGCCGTCTTGCTGGAACCATGTTGGGAAATTTCCTTCTTCGTTCAAGACACTGGGAAATGCTTCTTCCTTGAGCATACGTAGGTAGGTGCCTCCAGTGACATGCGATCCTTCCAAATGTCACACCATACCATCACCCGAGATGCACCTTGTTCCTTTGAAGAGGTATACCAGTGAGGGTTGTTTTGAGACCAGCAGCGGGTGTTTTGTCGATTTACCTCACAATTTCCATAAAAAACAGCCTGGTCACTGAACAGAATGGTGGACGGGAAATTGGCATCCCGAGCATATTGTTCCGTAGCCCATTTACAAAATTCCATCCGCCGGTCGGGATCATCTTCGCTTAATTTCTGTAGGATCTGAAGTTTATATGGATGCCATTTGTGAGCCTGAAGAATGGGATGGATGCTACTTTTCGACACTCCTGTCTCGGCGGACAATCGCCGAAGAGACTTTTTGGGACTTCTGTTAAAATGAGCCAGGATAGCAGTCGCTGTATCATCGTCAGTGGACCTCCTTGAAGGTCCACTGCGTGGTTTATCTTCTATGGATCCTGTTTCCTTAAACTTTGCAACAAGTCTGCTAACACAACTTTGTGTTATTGGCTCGCGGTCTGGAGGCAGTCTGTTAAATTCAGCAACGGCCTCTCTTTGACTCCGATTTCCTATGAGTAGAATTATCTGGATTCGTTCTTCCTTGCTCACAGACATTATGGCCTGTAGAAAGAGAAAAATATGAATTATGGTTTGTAGAAATAGAAAAATTTTGATTTCTCCTATGACGCCGGACTTATGGGACACCCTCATATATATATATATATATATATATATAGGGTGAACCAAATGTAGGTGGACAGTAAATGATAACGTTTATTTTGAGAATACATATTTAATTTTTTTGTATACTATAATACAAAATAAAATTTAAATAAATTTAGTTATAATATTTAATATAATATAACACAAACACCATAGTTATAATGAACACCATAGTTATAATATAATATAACACAAACCGTATTCAACCTACTGTCCACCTACTTTTGGTTCACCGTGTATATATATATTACCTACACACGACCATGTGTATAGAACAGTTGTAATTTAAAGAAACACTAAACCAAACATATGCGCGTATTTCCGCTTAAACACTACTATATTTAAATACAATGAGTTTCATTATCTTACGTCCTAATTTACACGGGGTTGTACTTAAGATTTTTGTTAGTACGCCATTATTAATCAGGAATTAATTTTTGTTTGGTATAATCCTGACAAATATTGATATTAAATAAATAATGAAATCTTTTTCTTATGTAGTTTTTGCACCATTTATCATCAGAGGATGTGAAAAAAATTAGATTCTGCTATATATATACTGTATGTTACAATTTGTACATATTCGCAACACCCATAGAAAATATGTCAGCGCCGCTCCCAGTCAGATCAGCACGGTTAAAGCGATGTTGGTTCTGATCAGTAGTTGGATGGGTGACTTTCTTCTATGTCCAGATGATGTAGCGATCTGTACGTAGATATTTCAGATTCCGCGTAAAAATCTTTTTATGGGACCCTTCGTCATATAAGTTACGCCGTTACGTAGGAGGTTAAATAAATAGTAAGCTATATATATATATATATATATATATATATATATATATATATATATATATATATATATATATATATATACACACCGGGTGGGCCTTTTAACTCTGACGGTTTTAATATCCTTATAACTTTTTTGTTTTTTAACCAAATCAAATAAAATTTATACACAACATAGGTACATACATAAAGTTTTTTTGGATATAAATTTAATTACCTTTATAAACTTACAAGGTTAGTTATAAACTTCAATGTGATTTCCACCATTTTCGATCAGTATAGGTAGCCTTGCTCTGTATTCCAAAGCCACCTTTTGTCGCATTTCGACCGTAATTTTACCAAAAGCTGCTTGAATTCTCTGTTTCAATTCATGAATGTCGGTTGGTCTTGTCGCGTAGACTTTCGACTTAATAAACCCCCATAAAAAAAAGTCGCAAGGGGTGAGATCGGGAGAGCTTAGAGCTTAGACTAGCAATTACGCAATAACTTTGGCTTATTTTATACGACATTTCGTTATAAAGCATTTGTTTTCGTATACGTCAAAAGGTTTTTCTTCGCCATTTCGTCAATTCTGCAGATAGATAAAAGCAGCTTAACGAAAAAAAACTTTATGTATGTACATATGTTGTGTATAAATTTTATTTGATTTGGTTAAAAAACAAAAAGTTATAAGGATATTAAAACCGTCAGAGTTAAAAGGCCCACCAGGTATATAGGAAGAGAGAGAGAGAGTTACAAGTACACTAATTTACAGTGCCGGGAAATACTTTTATCTTAGCTGGACATACTACGCATCGCCTACCATCATCAGGTCTCGAATCCAGGTGGAGAGCACAAGAGAGCAACTCGTACCTCCACCAAACCAGACCTAGAGGCGGGGCCACCAGCTTGACCTCCTTCGTGTGAAGAGAGACCGACGCAGAGGGACACTAACAAAATATACAAATGGTCAGTACGGATTGTTTTTCATCAGGTAGGGATATAAAGAACAGAAGTCGTAGTAATGGAGTTTCACGCCATCCGTAGGCGGAAAGTATAGCTTGAAAGGGTTTGTACGCCTTCGAACAAGCTATCACCCACGAATATATATATATATATATATATATATATATATATATATATATATATATATATATATATATATATATATATATATATTACAATCAGCGAAACTGTTATTATTGCACACACACACACGTACATAATAAAGTATAGCATCACCGAATTGGCGTTTTCTTAATATGTTAGCCATTTGCGTATTTTAGAGGCACGTGGAGAACGTTCATAGATTCCCTATTATTACACACACTCATTCTTCATGATATTCAAATATCTATAGGCGTTATAACATCATTACGAATGATAGAATCTAAAAATTAAAATTAGTAGAAATAATCCCCAAACCTTGCATAGAGCATCCCCCATTTCTGAAACCCAACGTACTAATTTGTGTTTAGTAATATTATGAAGCATGCACGATACAATGTACCAAAATAAGTCCCGAACTTTGTATGTATAGGCCTAAATAAGAAGAATTTTAGCTCAGATCATAAAATATGATCGTACACAATAATAAAGTTAAATTAACATTCTGAATTCGTTAATATAAACGTATCTGCTCGTATTTAGATGTTCTCTAATGTAATATGAAACGACGTTGAAATATTAACCTAAAGGTAAGAGAAGTTAGTCAAATAAAATAGTTCGTCCAGAAAGAATAGTGAATTACGCAATCACAGGCATAGCATATGTTTTATGAATGTATGTTTAAGCAGTAATAATATCTGGGTTTATTTATTATTGTTTCATGTAATTAGCTCAACCTCCTTTGTAACAGTTAAGTTCATTAGCGGAGAGAACATACAGCTTCATGTGGGATTCGAACCACGGTCGCTACATTATCTGTACGCAGAGGACAGTCCCCCATCCAATTACAGCTCAGACTCAATGTCGCTTAATTTCGCGGATCGTGACAGCTGCAGTGGTGGGCGCGGTACCAAAATTTGGGGGTGCGTTACGCGGTACTGCGGTACCTCAGCATGCCCAGTGCGTTACGCGGTACTGCGGTACTTTTTCAGGTCCCCCTGGTGCGTTCCGCGGTACTGCGGTACTGCGGTACTGCACACAAGAACAACACAAGTAATAGCACATATTTTCAGAAATTGCATATCGGCGATTTCGCACCTGAACTTTCTGCCATAATGGCTAAAAATCGATCTTTGTCACAGAAATGTAACACACGTGCAACCGGCTCAAAAGCAAGCACTGCACTGAGGCGTTGTGATAGGATGGCAACGTAACATGTTCTGAACGAAAACTTAACGTGTCTAGAGTTAGGCTGATGCAACACACGCAGCATTCGTCTTACTGTACTCCTGCAATAAGGTTTACTTCAAAAAAAGTGTTAATTTTTTGAAAAGTCGTGTTTGTCGGTACCGCGGAAAGTACCGCGGGAAATTTGAATGCGGTAGCGGTACTGCTGTACTTTCAGCGATCCTTTGCGGTACTGCGTTATGCGGTACCGGTTTGGTAGTGCGGTAGTACCGCAGTACCGCAAAAAATACCGCAAGTGCCCAGCTTTGGACAGCTGATCCTGTCCCAAGAATTCCTTAGCTTAGAGGACAAACGCTTGAATTAACTTAGTTCCAGCAAAAGAAATATATGAAAGCGACTTCCACCGTACAAACTTAGAAATTTCTACGATAGTTGAATATATGAAAGCTTGGTATGTTTTTATATTTATAGTTATCACTTTTGGTTAGTTTCCGACCGATTTGCTTATTCTTCATGAAGAGAGAGTCCTTTTATTATATGCTATAGGCCTAATATGAGCAACTATAGGGACTACCTATATTAATAAATCACCCCTCGCTCTAATAAACTAATACTAATGGGCAATGGCTATCTTAATTCCAAAACTACTGTATCTCCTTTTACGATGTGGAGAACTGAAAAAAACCGCCCTATTATAGGGCTACTTAGTAGCTACTTTTTAAATTTAAACGATGAAATAGGCATCATATTTAATGGAGATGTATAATATGTATAGGCGTACTAAATAAAATTAAACATTTTTTGGCCAGCTTAAAAATAAAAAAATATGAAAATGAATGCGCATGCTTGGAGTATGTTTTCAGGCCTTTAGAAGGATGTTCCGTACGATCCGCGAAGTTAAGCGACATTGAGTCTGAGCTGTAATTGGATGGGGGACTGTCCTCTGCCTACAGATAATGTAGCGACCGTGGTTCGAATCCCACATGAAGCTGTATGTTCTCTCCGCTAATGAACTTAACTGTTACAAAGGAGGTTGAGCTAATTACATGAAACAATAATAAATAAACCCAGATATTATTACTGCTTAAACATACATTCATAAAACATATGCTATGCCTGTGATTGCGTAATTCACTATTCTTTCTGGACGAACTATTTTATTTGACTAACTTCTCTTACCTTTAGGTTAATATTTCAACGTCGTTTCATATTACATTAGAGAACATCTAAATACGAAGCAGATACGTTTATATTAACGAATTCAGAATGTTAATTTAACTTTATTATTGTGTACGATCATATTTTATGATCTGAGCTAAAATTCTTCTTATTTAGGCCTATACATACAAAGTTCGGGACTTATTTTGGTACATTGTATCGTGCATGCTTCATAATATTAACTAAACACAAATTAGTACGTTGGGTTTCAGAAATGGGGGATGCTCTATGCAAGGTTTGGGGATTATTTCTACTAATTTTAATTTTTAGATTCTATCATTCGTAATGATGTTATAACGCCTATAGATATTTGAATATCATGAAGAATGAGTGTGTGTAATAATAGGGAATCTATGAACGTTCTCCACGTGCCTCTAAAATACGCAAATGGCTAACATATTAAGAAAACGCCAATTCGGCGATGCTGTACTTTATTATGTGTGTGTGTGCGTGTGTGTGTGTGTATGTGTGCAATAATAACAGTTTCGCTGATTGTAATATATATATATATATATATATATACAGGGTGGGCGGAAAGTAGCTCCCTATTTTGGATTGGTAAAAAAATACGTATATTATCCATTTATTTCAGAAGAAATAATATGAAAAGGTAGGCATACATGGTAGGTTTTCTCTAAAATTCAATGTGGGCTCCAACTCTTTCCACCAGCTTCTGGAGCCGCCCAGGAATGGCGTCCACTGACTTTAGCAGGAACTCAGGCGGGATGGAGGACATGACTTCCCGAATTCGGTCCTCCAGTTCTTCCAATGTCCTCGGTTTGGTGCGGTAGACTTTTTCCTTTACCCACCCCCAAAGAAAGAAGTCGCACGGTGTCAAGTCGGGGCTCCTGGCTGGCCATTGATGTGGACCACGACGACCCATCCAACGCCCAGGGAAATGGGCATCCAGCCACTCACGGACAACAAGAGCGAAGTGCGGAGGGGCGCCATCTTGCATAAATATCAGATCGTCGATGTTCTCCCATGTGCTGACAACCGGCCAGACCTCGTTTCGCAACATAGCAAGGTACCGCTCAGCATTCATGGTGTTGCGCAGAAGGAACGGGCCCACAACCTGATCTGAGGTCATACCACACCACACCGTTACACTGAACCGATTCTGCCATTTTTCAGCGGTAACCGTGCGACTTCTTTCTTTGGGGGTGGGTAAAGGAAGAAGTCTACCGCACCAAACCGAGGACATTGGAAGAACTGGAGGACCGAATTCGGGAAGTCATGTCCTCCATCCCGCCGGAGTTCCTGCTAAAGTCAGTGGACGCCATTCCTGGGCGGCTCCAGAAGCTGGTGGAAAGAGTTGGAGCCCACATTGAATTTTAGAGAAAACCTACCATGTATGCCTACCTTTTCATATTATCTTCTGAAATAAATGGCTAATATACGTATTTTTTTTACCAATCCAAAATAGGGAGCTACTTTCCGCCCACCCTGTATATATATATATAATATATATATATATATATATACGCACAGTAAACCCTCATTATTCGCGGTAGATGTGTTCCACTCGCGCCGCAAATAAGGGCGCCTTATGAATTAAGCCAGGCTTCACCATGTGACCTGCAGCATTGGCACAAAAGAGAAGAGTTACACGATCTTTTGAGGCTTTGAATCCCGATGCATGACGCTCCTCCTGACTAATGTAAGTCCGTGATGGCAATTTCTTCCAAAAAAGGCAGTCTCATCGGCGTTAAAGACCTGTTCAGGCTTATACCCCTGAAATCTTGACATTGTGCAGCGAAAACGTTTTTTGAATCTTTCAAACCAGCCTTTACTAGCTACAAAGCTTGATTCGGGAGTGGTGCTCGTTCCTTCTCCTCCGTCGGCGGCCTTGAAACAGTGACCGCGAATAATTGAAGCCGGGAATGGTGATGTCGCGAATGGTGATGCCGCGAATAGCGACGGTTTACTGTATATATATATATATATATATATATATATATATATATATTCGCGGGTGATAGCTTGTTCGAAGGCGTACAAACCCTTTCAAGCTATACTTTCCGCCTACGGAGGACGTGAAACTTCACTACTACGACTTCTGTTCTTTATATCCCTACGTGATGAAAAACAATCCGTATTGACCATCTGTATATTTAGTTGGTGTCCCTCTGCGTCGGTTTCTCTTCACACGAAGGTGAAACTGGCGGCCCCGCCTCTAGGTGTGGTTTGGTGGAGGCGCGAGTTGCTCTCTTGCGCTCTCCACCTGGGTTCGAGACCTGGTGATGGTAGGCAATGCGTAGTATGTCCAGCTAGGATAAAAGTATTTCCTGGCACTGTAAATTGGTGTACTTGTAACTCCTTGTAACTCTCTCTCTTCCTATCTCTCTTCCTGTCATATGGACTATAGTCTGCCAATAAACCTTTTCATTTTCATTTTCATTTTCATATATATATATATATATATTATATAGCTTACTATTTATTTAACCTCCTACGTAATGGCGTAACTTATATGACGATGGGTCCCATAAAAAGATTTTTATGCGGAATCTTAAATACCTACGTACAGATCGCTACATCATCTGGACATAGAAGAAAGTCACCCATCCAACTACTGATCAGAACCAACATCGCTTTAACCGTGCTGATCTGACTGGGAGCGGTGCTGACATATTTTCTATGGGTGTTGCGAATATGTACAAGTTGTAACCCATATATCGCAGAACCTAATTTCTTTCACATCCTCTGATGATAAATTATGCAAAAACTGCATAAGAAAAAGATTTCATTATTTATTTAATATCAATATTTGTCAGGATTATACCAAACAAAAATGAATTCCTGATTAATAATGGCGTACTAACAAAAATCTTAAGTACAACCCCATGTAAATTAGGACGTAAGATAGTGAAACTCATTGTATTTAAATATAATAGTGTTTAAGCGCGAATACGCGCATATGTTTGGTTTAGTGTTTCTTTAAATTACAACTGTTCTATACACATGGTCGAGTGTAGCCAATATATATATATATATATATATATATATATATATATATATATATATATGAAAATTATTTCACGAAAGTAACACGTGAAAAATATTTTGAATGAAAAAACCACGAAGGAAAGGAAACACAAAACGGTACTCAAGCGTTTTCGTCTAATGACATCCTCAGGAACACTGAGGATGTCATTAGACGAAAGCGCTTGAGTACCATTCTGTGTTTCCTTTCCTTCGTGTTTTTTCATCATATATATATATACAGGGTGGGCGGAAAGTAGCTCCCTATTTTGGATTGGTAAAAAATACGTATATTATCCATTTATTTCAGAAGAAATAATATGAAAAGGTAGGCATACATGGTAGGTTTTCTCTAAAATTCAATGTGGGCTCCAACTCTTTCCACCAGCTTCTGGAGCCGCCCAGGAATGGCGTCCACTGACTTTAGCAGGAACTCCGGCGGGATGGAGGACATGACTTCCGAATTCGGTCCTCCAGTTCTTCCAATGTCCTCGGTTTGGTGCGGTAGACTTCTTCCTTTACCCACCCCCAAAGAAAGAAGTCGCACGGTGTCAAGTCGGGGCTCCTGGCTGGCCATTGATGTGGACCACGACGACCCATCCAACGCCCAGGGAAGTGGGCATCCAGCCACTCACGGACAACAAGAGCGAAGTGCGGAGGGGCGCCATCTTGCATAAATATCAGATCGTCGATGTTCTCCCATGTGCTGACAACCGGCCAGACCTCGTTTCGCAACATAGCAAGGTACCGCTCAGCATTCATGGTGTTGCGCAGAAGGAACGGCCCACAACCTGATCTGAGGTCATACCAGTCCACATCAATGGCCAGCCAGGAGCCCCGACTTGACACCGTGCGACTTCTTTCTTTGCGGGTGGGTAAAGGAAGAAGTCTACCGCACCAAACCGAGGACATTGGAAGAACTGGAGGACCGAATTCGGGAAGTCATGTCCTCCATCCCGCCGGAGTTCCTGCTAAAGTCAGTGGACGCCATTCCTGGGCGGCTCCAGAAGCTGGTGGAAAGAGTTGGAGCTCACATTGAATTTTAGAGAAAACCTACCATGTATGCCTACCTTTTCATATTATTTTTTCTGAAATAAATGGATAATATACGTATTTTTTTACCAATCCAAAATAGGGAGCTACTTTCCGCCCACCCTGTATATATATCGTAAAGAACGACGCTTGTATAGGAGAACATTCCGCGCAAGATGAGAAGAGAGAACGAACAAATGAAAAAATGAGGTAACCACCCGGGAATCGAACCCAGGATCTTCCGATTGCCGGTCAGATATAATAACCACTACACCATGGTCCTCGCTCGATCAGAAGTCGTAATTCCTCTACATACGTTACCTCATTTTTTCATTTGTTCGTTCTCTCTTCTCATCTTGCGCGGAATGTTCTCCTATACAAGCGTCGTTCTTTACGTTATTTATACTGCGTGTTCTTTGCAGTTGAAATGTATATATAGATACGGCATGCGGGAGGTGCCCCCCTCGGGGCATTGGTTTCTGCGCGTATGTAGAGGAATTACGACTTCTGATCGAGCGAGGACCATGGTGTAGTGGTTATCATATCTGACCGGCAATCGGAAGATCCTGGGTTCGATTCCCTGGTGGTTACCTCATTTTTTCATTTGTTCGTTCTCTCTTCTCATCTTGCGCGGAATGTTCTCCTATACAAGCGTCGTTCTTTACGTTATTTATACTGCGTGTTCTTTGCAGTTGAAATATATATATATATATATATATATATTATATGCAGAGCTGGGCAATAAATACATTGAATGTATTTAAATACTAAATACTAAATACATTTTACGAATGTATTTAGATACTAAATACAAAATACATCAATTGTATTTAAATACATTTGTAAATACATTTTAAATACATACAAATTTTAACATATGCATTCACTAATTCACTAAGCCATGACACGCACACGATAAAGAAATCAACCGCTTTCGACTAAGAGTGGCACAGAACTGATTGAACTGACACGTTGAAACATGAACCATGCTGTACTACACTGTCGACGCGTCGTACTGTGCTAGTACAGAACGTGTATTAAACCAGTAAAGTATTTACATTTTTATATTTTGAGTATTTAAATACATTGTATTTAAATACTCATTAAAGTATTTAAATACTATATTTAAATACATGAAAAACAATGTATTTATAAATACAGTTCTAAATACACAATGTATTTAAATATGTATTTAAATACAAATGTATTTAAATACTGCCCAGCTCTGATTATATGTATATATATCGACCATGAAATCAATATTTTTTGATGAAAGATAGCGAGTGTAGCCAATGCAACACTTGGAATTTCCACGATAGTTGTATCTGCGCCTGAGAGAGAGAGAGAGAGAGAGAGAGAGAGAGAGAGAGAGAGAGAGAGAGAGAGAGAGAGAGAGAGAGAGAATGTTTCAGAAATGAGGAATGCTCTATGCATGGTTTGGGGATTATTTCTATTTTAGTACAGACAAAATCGTAATGGGACTTTTGTAACCTACTGTAAATGTAATTTTTCTTAAATCTATACATTTTTATACAAACGATTATATAACCCAAATAAAAACAAACCCTTGCACATATAATAAAAGAGAGAGAGAGAGAGAGAGAGAGAGAGAGAGCGAGAAAATAACTTATTTAACTGCATGGAAGAAACTTAGGCCAGTGTGGGATTCATAATGACCTTTTGGGGGATTAAATACAGATGTTCTTCGTAATTTTAACTGTCACCTTCCATACAGGTGCAGAGGCGTCGATCTAGCGCCAACGCAATCTAAAAACCCATCGCACCGAGTGTCCTTCTGGAGCCAAAAACAACATTGGTTTGCTTTTAGGACGAGTATAAACGCTGGTTGATATTACAGCACGTTCTTTAAAAGTGTATCGTTTTTTTCATTCGGCGATAATGAATGAATAATTTTGGAATATGCGGACTGAAACAGAGAAAAGCAGTCTTCTCAAAATTCCATCGTTCTTAGTTAATTCAGTTGTGATTGAGTTTTATTGAAATTATGTACTGTGTGCTTAATATTTCATGACAATAAATGAAAAAGTATATAATATATTGGTTTTTAGCACGAGTATAAACAACATTAGTCGAATTCAAAGATCTATGAACGTATAAACGGTTGATGACGGAGAGAATTGTCACATCTTTAAATTATGTATTTAATTAATCTATCTATCAATTATCCTCCTTTTAATTAATAATAACTGTTGGTGAATACCGTCCAAACCTTAATTTTAAAAAGGGAAATGCAAATAGAATCGTAAAGAGAGAGAGAAAACTTATTTAATTGGATGGAATTCACTGGATGGATTTTTCAACATAAAAATTGAATAGTATTTATCAATTATTTTATTATATATATATATATATATATATATGATGAATAAAACCACGAAGGAAAGGAAACACAAAAAGGTGCTCAAGCGCTTTCGTCTAATGACATCCTCAGGAACACTGAAGTACATAAAAGGTTACAGCCTATATATAGGTTACAGAAAAAAAATAAAAAAAAATAAAAAAATAAATAACACACACAAACACACACACACACACATATATATATATATATATATATATATATATATATATATATATATATATATATGCAATAAACAGAGAAGTAAAAATAAAAATTAAAGGATTAACAAAGAGGCATACAGATTTGTAAGGAAAAATATCGATTTTTAGCACAAGATCAAATGAATTATAAAAATACAAATTTATACTGGAAATCTGCCCGGGTTTTAACACTTTTACTCGGGACATGACACCCCCACTAAGAAGGCCATTTTTTCATCAATGTTTCTCCGCGCCCTTAGGATCGCCAGTCCGGAATACATCGATGCCGAATTGGAAAAAATCAACGGTATTGGAAGTGATCTGTGTTATCCATCTGCGTTTATGGAATCTTGTCTCAACAAGGCAAAACGAACTTTCTATCGTGTCAATAATAACACTCGTACTTTGTCAAAAAATATTTTAGTACTTCCATTTTTCCCGGGCTTTTTAGGCATTGCTAATGTACTTAAACTTTTGGATATTAATGTAGTATTTTCATATAACAATATTGTGAAAAATATCATAGTAAAAAATAGCCCTACCAATAATTCAGGCATTATCTATAAAATTGGGTGTAAACAATGTGATTCCTTTTACATAGGTCAGACGGGAAAGGATTTGCACACACGTATAAAACAGCATCAATATTCCGTTAGAACAGGACAGTTGTCCAGTGCTCTTTTTGTCCATTTGTCAGAGTTATCCCACTGTATTGATTGGAATAATGCTTCAGTTTTATTTCACTCTAGCAACATTGTTAATAGAAATATTCTTGAGTCTGCCATTATCCAACTTTCAAATAACTTCAACATAAGCAAAGGTCTTTTTCAACTCGATCCTGTTGTTTTGAATTCCTTCAAAACAGATTTAGATAAAAAGGGTAGGACGCTAAATCTTTGGTAAACTTGTATGCTACTTTATTAACTTTTAATCTTCATTTTATTTTTATATATATCGAAACTTGACTATAAAAGGCAAAGTGTTAAAACCCGGGCAGATTTCCAGTATAAATTTGTATTTTTATAATTCATTTGATCTTGTGCTAAAAATCGATATTTTTTCTTACAAATCTGTATGCCTCTTTGTTAATCCTTTAATTTTTAATTTTTACTTTTACTTCTCTGTTTATTGCATATATATTAGGGTGCCACTTATTTGGGGTGTTTTTCATTTTTTGGGAATTTCTATCAGGACGGGCGCATTTCTGGTGTCATTCCGTCTAAAAACATTGTGTGTAAAATATTTTTGAAATAAAATAATAATTAGAACTGCCTCAACGAGGTCAAAGTTTATACTTTTTGTCGAAAAGTACTCATGGCGTTCTGTTATCATGTCAGTTTTCGTTTCGATAGCTGCTGTAGTTTCTGAGTTGAAAAATGATAACAGACAGACAGACGGACGGTCAGAGTCGTTGGTTTAGTCTTCCGCACTGGTGTACAGAAGACTAAAATGAGGTATTATACAGGGTGTAACACGAGTTTATCCAAATATTGATACAGGCGAAAGAACATGTTATTCTAAGTAGAAAATGGGTTGGGACGAGTTTTGCCAACACTAACAGTGTTTCATTCTCTTTTTCAGTGAGTTCTGAAACGACGTGATGGCTTCGGCAACAAGATCTAAAACAGCAGTCTATCTCCTGGGGACCGTGGACCACAGCATCACAGGAAGCATGCTGCCTACGGGAAAGCAGGCGCTTCAGTACTTTTTCCACCTTCACCTTGACGTCAAGAAGCCGATCAAGGAAGCAGCCGCTGAGACAGTGACCGCAGTCAAGGAATTCTGGGAGCGGTCCCGTATTCCTACGCAGAAAGACCAACGCGCAAGGGACAAGGTTCTCCGAATGTACGAGAAGTGGCGGGCTCTGAACAAGAACTCGAAACGGCGCACTGTGACCCAAATCAGGAACGAGGCCGAGTTCCTCTCATCCCTTGACCGCCTCTTCGACATCGCACACGAACAGGCGATGTCGATGATCACAATCGAAGAGGACAGGGAGTTCCTGACGGGACAAAGGGCCGAGGTGCGGCGCGGCCGCATCTCCTCCACACGTGACATGACGCTGCACACTGAGGAGGAGCGTGCGAGGAGACAGGAAGCGGAAAGGAGCCGCCGGCAAGATGATGAAAGGGCGAACAGAGAGAGCCGAGAAGAACTCGTCGAACTGGCATCGAGCTCCAGCTCAGGTGCAAGCAGCCCGACTCGGTCACCGACACGGCGTCGTCGCCGAGAAGAAGAGGAAGAGCTCTCTCTCCCGGGCCCGTCCACGTCGAATGCAGAAGCATCTACGACCCCTTTACCACCCAAGCGATTCCGCGCGTCGAAAAAGATGATCACCCCTGATCTCTCCGCAGCGATGGATCGGACGAAACTTACCGACCGAGAAGGTGTTTTTTTGCTGTCGGCGGCTGCGAGGAGCTTGGGCCACGACCCTGAGGAGCTGGTCTTGAACCGCGAATCCTCCCGCCGCGACCGAGCAAAGTTCCGTGCTATGGCAGCAGCGGAAATGAAGGCAGCCTTCCATCCTACTGTGCCGCTGACCGTTCACTGGGACGGGAAAATCGTACCAGCGGCTGACGGAGGCCCTGCTGAAGATCGCCTTCCAGTTCTGGTGTCTGGGGAGAACGTCGACAAGCTTCTGGCTGTGCCCAGCCTCCCCGACGGCACCGGCCGCGCCATGGCGGAAGCCGTCCTCTCTGCCCTCGAGGATTGGGACATCAAGGGACGGATCTGTGCCCTCTCTTTTGACACCACCGCCTCAAACACAGGACTCTCAGGAGGAGCTTGCTATATCATTGAGCAGAAACTCGAGAAGACAGTGCTTCATTTGGCTTGCCGCCACCACATCCACGAACTGGTGTGCGAGAAGGCATTCACGGCGTGCCTCGGTCCCTCTACTGGTCCTGACATCCTCCTGTTCAAACGATTCGCCGCCCAGTGGGACTTCATCGATCAAACCAAAGCGAAGCCCTTCGAGGATGGAACCATGCCGCAGCACCTGAAGGACGCCCGCGACGACCTGCTGATCGAATTCAGCCGCCTCCTCGACGGTCAACATCCACGTGATGACTACAGGGAACTTCTGGAGCTCTCTGTAATTGTGCTGGGCGGTCCGAACAAGCGGGGTGCCCGGTTCGCTCGTCCCGGCGCCTTCCATCGCGCGCGCTGGATGGCAAAAGTCATCTATGCCATCAAACTGTTCCTGTTCCGGGAACAGTTTCAGATGTCGTCAGGCGAAGCGGCTGGAATCCGGCGATTCACCATCTTCGCCGTGTCCATCTACGTGACGGCCTGGTACAAAGCGCCGCTCCCGGCAACGGCCCCAGCCGCGGACCTCGCGCTGCTCAAGGCCCTCGTCTATTATCCGGACTCAGCGGTGGCCAAGGCGACGGCGACAGTCTTCGCCAGGCACCTATGGTACTTGAGCGAGCGCCTCGTCACCCTGGCCATCTTCGACGAGGGTATCGACTTGGCGACAAAGCGGGAGATGATTAAAGCGATGGAAGAAGAGGAAGGATCGGAGGATCCCCCGCGGCGTATCAATGTGGACCTGTCCACCGCCTCAATCGCCAACAATACATTGGCCAAGTTCACAACGACTACATCAAAGGAGTTCTTCAAGGTTCTGGACATCAGCACCGCCTTCCTGCTCAAGGATCCGGAGGAGTGGCGGACGGACCCAGCCTTCATCGCCGCATCCCGCCGAGTCCAGGCCCTTCAAGTTGTCAATGACTTCGCGGAGCGCGGGGTGGCGTTGATGCAGTCTTTCAACCTGGCCCTTACCAAGAGTGAAGACCAAAGGCAGTTCCTCTTACAAGTGGTCGAGAAGCACCGCTGTGACTTCCCAACCGCCCGCAAGTCCACCGTGACCTCTGCAAAGTAGGCAACAATGAGAGGGAGATGGGCGCCCATGATACCCCCCCCCCCCCCTTGAGGGGCTAATACTCGAGTTGAGGGGGACCTAGAGTTGAAAGTATGAAGTCCAGTTATGTCTTAGGTCAAGATTAGTAGCTTGAACAAACTAGAAGTGATATTTTATTTGCTAGAGGCATAGAACATCATGATCTAAAATTTCTACTTTTCGAGAAAATATACAAACTTTGACCGTATTGAGGCAGTTCTAAATATTGTTTTATTTCAAAAATATTTTACACACAATACTTTTTGACAAAATGGAACCAGAAACGCGCCCGTCCCGATAAAAATTCAAACTTTCGAAAATAAGTGTCACCCTAAATTATATATATATATATATATATATATATATATATATATATATATATATATATATATATATATATATATATATATAGTAACATAAGTGAATTCATTGTCCATTTTTACATAAGAAGCCAAAATCGCAGAAGCGAGTTTTGGGTAAAATTTCGATTTGTAATAATGACTTATACACTATGACGTCACAAAATAACTTTATTCTCTTTACGTTCCCACTCTCTGTCTCTAATTCGTTCTTGTAAATCTTCCTAACAATGATTCGTACTATACGTACAAATTCAATAACTATGACGTCACATTTTCCCGTCATTAATTTCCCTTCATCATATCTCTAGTATTCAATGTATGAAAATTTATATATCATCATAATAAAAACTGTACACCCTATAGAAGTAATTATTTATGTTATGTAGTATAAATATAACTATTATTCGATCATATCCCCGCCCCCATACGTCCATATTTTAGCTTGACCATTATCGTATGTAATTTTTAGTAAATAATCATTTTTACTCGTGTCGGCGCGAAACTTTAGGTTCGTTCGAGAACGCGAAAAAACGTTCTCGTATTATTTTTTTCATTTTTATTTTTAATTATATGACCTCCCGAGGTGAACTCAAAAACAATGCTTAGTAAGATCACATTCCGCTCATCGCAGCAGAATTCGAACGCTCAAAGTTAAAAAGTCTCCTTTCGCTTTGATTCGAATTTATAACATTATCATGTGTTATGTTATTATAATATACTGTATTGTTTCTCTGCCTGGCCACTAGTTCGTTATCGGCTTACGTCACATAGTTATCCCCGTTCTCATTACTTGTACTTACTATTTCTACCTAACTGTCATTCAAATTCTGTATTACTTATGTATTACGTTATCATAAATATCCGTGTACTTCCAATTAAAAAAATATCGTATTTTCCTCCGCTTCCCTCATCGCTGGCTAATTAGACTTTCAAACCCTGATAACCAACCAGGTTCTAATATTATTTAACATAATTTGGCGTAATTATTGTTAACTATAAATATATAACATTGTTGTTAATCCCTTTAAATTATAGAACAACGGTTAACTCCCCTTCATTATATCAATGGTATCACCTATTTAGATTATTTCAGTAGTAGATATGTCAATTAACAATTTGCTAAAATTGTAATTAAATGTAATCCTTTAATATAATGTAATTGATGTAATGTACTTTAATGAAACTGTAATGAACAATAACTTGTAATGTACTTCAGTGAAACTAATTAAATGTAATGATTTAATTTATAATGTAAGAATGTACTTTAATGGAATTGTAATTAAAACAATAATAAGTGAATATGAATTAATTGGTAGTTGTAATCCATAATTGTAATCGTAATTGTAATGAACCAAAATTAATACGTACTCAGTCATGTACTCAAAATTGTGCTTATGGCTATTACGAAATGATATTGCCGTCAAAAATGTAGAATCGGCGATACTGTTATTTTTATATTTTTTATTCTTTTTAGTTGAAATCATGTGTTTAAAAAGGGGGGAAACTTAACCTTCGATTGTCTCCCCCAAACATTAGACTATATTATACTGTACTTATAAAATTAGGACCACTTCATTTAAGGCACTTCATTATTAGACTTCTTCAGATTAGCACTTCATCATTTGTACTTCATATTAGCACCTCATTAGGAGGGGGCAAAGGCCCCTTGCCTCCTTAACTTAAGTATTTTTAGATTCCGGCCTGAGCCATGGTCGAAAGAGGTCGAACCTCTACCCTTGTAAATTCAGAGAAGTACCTGTATATTTTTAAGAAGTAAACCACACTTTAAGAAGTTTTTATCTTTTTCCTTCGAGCCGTGCTCTCTGCAGGAACTCAGTCAGTAAGTCGACAAGTTATAAAAGAAAAGTCGATAATTATAAAAAGAGAAGAATTAATAAGCGAGAGAAAAGAATTAGAAAGAATTATAGAAAAGTATAAAGAAGAAGCATCCGTTGCAGCCTCCTAACTAGAACCCCCTTCGAATCCGAACCGACAAAGGGCCATAAAGGGGGGGTTAACATATATATATATATGTAAAAATTGAACAATGAACAATTCCTATACCATCATTATATGGATTCATTGTCTTCATGCAGTACTTATGTTCGTATAGTTTTCATGTTTGAATGTTCATTTTTACATAAGAAAACCAAAATCGCCTAAGCGAGTTTTGGATAGAATTTCGATTTGTACTTCTTTATTCATTACTGTATTTCTCTAATTCATCTTTTCTAATAATGACTCATATACTATGACGTCATAAAATAACTTAATTCTCTTTACATTTCCCATACCTTGTACACTGAATCACGTTCTTAGTATTTGGACATCTTCCGTATTCAATGTATGGTAAATTCTTTAATAATAATGTTGTGGTGTTATGTAGTATAAATATTATTATTCAACCATATTCATCTATACATCATTAATTTCCCTTGATCATTATCCTATATAAATTTTATTAAATATTCATTTTTACTCGTGTCAATCTATGAAACGCGAAACTTTAGGCATTCGTTCGAAAACGCAAAAATACGTTCTCGTATTATTTTTTTCATTTATTATTTTTTATTATATCACCTCCCGCATTGAACTCGAAAATGCTTAGTTGTTATCAAATTCCGGGAACTATAGCATAAGTGAGCGCTTCTAAGATGGAAACCTCCTGTCCCTCTGATTTCAAATTTATAACATATTATAACATATTATAACATATTATGTCGTATATAAATTATCTCGTATGTGCCCATGTACTTGTGTTGTACTAATAACCATATTTAATAACCATATATACTAACCATATATACTAACCATATATAATAACCATGTATTAACCATATATAAATATAAAAACACTGTAAGAATTGTAAACGACGTAATGTACTTCAATGAAACTGTAATTGAATGTAATGACTTAATATATAATGTAAGAATGTACTTTAACAGAAGTCTAATTAAACAACAATAAGTGAATGTGAAGTAATCCATAATCGCAATCATAATTGTAATAGACCAAAACGAAAATGTGCTCAGTGATGTACTTAAATTGTACCTATGTACTATTACGAAATGATATTGTCTTCACAAATGAAGACTAGGCAAAAATATACGATTAGTTTTTATTTTTATTTTTTAAATTTTTATTTGGAATCTTTCAAACATCTGATCATGCGTTTAAAAGGGGGAAACTTAACCTTCAACTGTCTTCCCCCAAACATTTAGGTTTATATTATACATGTATTTGTAAAATTACGGCACCTTCATTATAGCACTTCATTACGGCACTTCATTACGAGCCTCCCTTGTTAGCAGCCTTGCTGCGAGGAGGGGGCAGAGGCCCCTTGCCTCCTTAACTTTTTAGATTCCGGCCTGAGCCATGGTCGAAAGAGGTCGAACCTCTACCCCTGTAAATTCAGAGCACTACCTGTACATTTTGAGAAGTAAACTAGAGTAAAAGAAGTTTCTATCTTTTCCTTCGAGCCGTGCTCTCTTCAGAAGAACTTAGTTAAGTCGATAAGTTATAAAAGAAAAGTCGAAATTTTAGTATCAGAGAAAGTCTCAGAGTATTATAGGAAGAGAAGAATTAACATTTGGCGACCCTACTACCAAGATTAGAAGAATATTTTAAGAAGCATAACAGTCTGGCGAGTCTGTAGCCAAGAGTTTAACAAATTGTCGACCCCATAAAGCGGGAGAAAAGAATTAGAATGTTATAGAAGAAATATCCGTTGCTGCCTCCGAACTAGAACCCCCGTCGACTCCGAACCACCCCAGGGCCATAGACGGAGGGGTTAACATATATATGTAGATATGTATGTGTGTATATATATATATATATATATATATGTGTTTGTGTTATTTATTTTTTTTATTATTTTTTTTTTTTTCTGTAACCTATATATAGGCCGTAACCTTTTATGTACTTCAGTGTTCCTGAGGATGTCATTAGACGAAAGCGCTTGAGCACCTTTTTGTGTTTCCTTTCCTTCGTGGTTTTATTCATCATAAATATTGTTCACGTGTTACTTTCGTGAAATAATTTTCATATATATATACACACATACTGTATATATATATAAGTTTGAAAGTCTTTTGCAGCAGAACTTGATGCAGGTGCGAGATGATCCAACACTGGATAATGGATCAAAACGTCCACCAGCGTGATAGGATGACAGATAAAACAGTAGTTTATCCCCAAAAATATGAATTTTAATGGAGAATTTAAAGAGAATTGAAGAAATATTTATTCCAAAACTCCAGAATGACTTGTCGACGAGATGTATCGTGTTAAGTTTAACTACTCTAGGAGTGAATTAGTGTTATTAAATAACATTTATCGCTGTTTTGGCGGGGAAAAGGAGAGAAAGAGGCAAACATGGCTATATATAAAGAAGCGTTGTCGAGGGATAAGTGGATGTCATGTATTAGTATTGTACATTGTTTCCGAGTTTGATATTGAAGATCTATGAAAGTATATATATATATATATATATAGTTGTGTAAACGGTTGATGACGGAGGGAGTTGTTTCCGAGTTTGAAGATCTATGAATGTATAGATGGTGTGTGAACGGTTGATGACGGAGAGAGATCTATGAACGTATAGTTGGTGTGTAAACGCCTGATGACGGAGGGAGATCTATGAACGTATAGATGGTGGGTAAACGGTTGGTGACGGAGGGAGTTGCTTCCGAATTTGAAGATCTACGAACGTATATACCTGTATAGTTGTGTAAAGAGAGAGAGCGAGAGAGAGAGAGAGAGAGGAGGCCAATTCGGTGATGCTGTACTTTATTATGTACGTGTGTGTGTGTGTGTGTGTGTGTGTTGTGTGTGTGTTGTAGTAAATACTGTTTGGAAAATATATTTGGAGTTTTAGTCCACTTCGTTTCGGATTAAAATCTCGACGAAGGGTATTATCGTTCGGTCGAGTCGAAATTTTACCCGTCGCATCATTCATGCATTTCAGAAATAAAATTCAGGTGTTCAGACGCCTGTCTGGCGCCGTGAATAAGTTTATAGATATGGGTTTTAAGATTTTCCATAATTGTTAATAATAGTAAGAACTAAAAAGTATAAAGTACCGGGTATCGGTCAGTGTTGACAAATTTATTTTATTTTAAATATAATAATAATTCTTAATAATGTACAGTGTTGGGCACTAAAGCGTTAATCCGATAACAGTTAATTAACGAAGTTAACTTTTTTAACGGACTATTAACGGAAGTTAAATTCCGTTTATCGTTATCGGACCAGTTAACTTCCGATAACTCGATATTTAGTCTGTTAAAGTCCGTTAACACGTTAACTGCGAGGAGTCATTCACGGAAGATCACCGCTCCGCGAATGAATTCAAACCGCCATAACTTCAGTCTGCTTCCAGATCTCGCAAGGGGAGGTTGTGCGCTTTTTATTGAAGGTAAGAAGGTTCTTTTAACGTTAGTAAAAGTCCTATAATATTATATATATATTAATACGTATGGAGATACGTATGGTAAAATGTACGGTTGAGAAAAATTAATTTAAGTAATGACTAATGAATAAGTATTTTTACACTGCGTTAGTAAATCTCTAAAAAAGTATATATAGTATGTAAAATTTGAATAATAGTTTTTATTCACTGATTGTAATATTGTCGTCGAATTAAATAACAATTGCGTATATTACATAGACAAAATATTTTATAGACAAAATAATTCATGGACAAAGTATTTTTATTTTATAGACTAAATAATTCATAGATAAAATATTTTATAGATAAAATAATTACATAGAGAAAAATTACTTCTATTGAAAATTCACAGAAAAAGGTTAAGTAAAATAAAATATTTTATATAACGTAATATTATATATTATATATTGTAATATTATTATAATTAATATTATTTTGAATTAATTTTGCTATTTTGTTAGAATTAATATTTTATTAGTTTAGTTACATATTTTATACAATGATATTTTCTTTTTTTTAGGTTCTTCTGTATTATCGTCAACTAGACAGCGTTCAGTTCTCTCTTACCAAGCATTCTCTACAACTTTTAAACTTCAACCATGGAGCACCAAGAAGAAGTTCTCGACATTGAGATCGCCTCTGTCTCAGGCACTTCTGAGTCGCAGTCTGACCAGAAGCCTTTCCAAAACCCATGGCCCCACCTGGAGCGCTACTTCAAGCTTAGCCGTCAGGACAAGCACAACAACAAAATACTCTATTTTGAGTGCCAAAAATGCCTCCCGACTAAGAAAATTGTTAAAGGCCATGTCATGTCAGCAGCCTTAGTAATTTGAAGTCACACTTCAAGAGGGCCCACCCATCCTTAGCTATTCAGTTTGAGGAGGATATGAAGGCTGGCTCAGGCCGTGGCAAGCGTCACTCCTCCGGCAGCAGCAGCGTGCGCAGCTCTGGCGCCACAACCCCCGAGCTGCCCGCCAAGAAGGTCCGGCAGCCCACCATAGGCGAGGCCCTGGGCTTAGCCAGTTCTGGCACTGCAGTACGCCAGTTCACTGTTGACGAAAAGATAGTCCGTCTTTTCGTCAACAACATACTCCCGCTCCACGTGGTTGAGTCCGAGGAGTTTGTTGACCTGGTCAGGACCCTCAACCCAACAAAGGTCAGCATGTCCCGCCGCACCCTGGGCAGGCGCATTGATGACAAACAACGGGCAGTCGAGGAGGCCGTCATCAACACTTTTGATGGGTTGACGTACTTGGCGACCACTGCCGACTGTTGGACTGCTCACAATAGGTAATTATCTTTATCATTTATTTCTTTATAAATATTTATTGTACTAACTACATTTAATGAAGTTAGTACAATATTGAGTAAATAAGCATAAAATGATAAAGAAAATAAATTGTATTCTTGTTTCTTTGTTTTAGATCTTTCCTCGGCATGACAGGTCACTGGATTGACCCAACCACCAGGACCAGGAAGCATGCTGTCCTCACCTGTACCCGTCTGACTGGTCACCACACTTATGATGTCATAACGAAGATCATGGTCCAGGTCCATGAGCGCTTCAACATTCAGGACAAGGTAGTCAGGACAACCACCGACAACGGGTCCAACTTCGTGAAGGTTTTCACCCAGTATGGTGGCCAGGTGGAGCTGTTGCCTGACCTCGACAATGTTGCCAAACTGCCTGAGGCCGACTCAGACAAC
The DNA here is from genome assembly GCA_023014485.1 of Bathynomus jamesi. Taxonomy (NCBI): domain Eukaryota; kingdom Metazoa; phylum Arthropoda; class Malacostraca; order Isopoda; family Cirolanidae; genus Bathynomus; species Bathynomus jamesi. The sequence goes on along the minus strand of JAJOZX010000041.1, from coordinate 911,972 downwards.
GAGGACGACACGGCTGAGGGTGACGACGCCATCAACATTGTAACCCTCGGCGAACTCCTTGATGAGGAATATGAGCACCCCATTCTACCAGTCCACATGAGGTGTGCGGCTCACACCTTCAATCTGGTGGCCTCCGTGGACTTGGGCGCGAACCTCCTCAAGCAGACGGGCCCCGACGTCGCTGCCTTCAACGCCCTCAACAAAAAAGCCCACGGCAAGGCTCACGCACTCTTTAATGCCCAGGGGAGGAGTCCTCAGATCGGCGACGCCATCGAGGAGGCACTGGGCAGGAGGCTGGTGGTCCCTGGCAAGACAAGGTGGAATGCCTTGTACGACTCCATCGTCGTCCTCAACAACATCCTGGCAGTGGCCAATACGAAGGCTGAGCTTAAGTTCCTTATACGCACGGAGAAACTCTCGCCCTTCAATGACCAGGAGATAGCCTTCCTGAAGGAGTGGGCCAAAGTCATGTCCCATGTGGCTATCGCCCTCGACACCATCCAGGGGGAGAAGAACGCCTACCTTGGAACCCTCCTTCCCACAGTGGCCATCACCCTCATGAAGCTCAGGAGCATGAGGAGCAGCTTGGCCGTCTGCAAGCCACTGGTCGACGCCCTGGTAGCAGCCGTCACCACCCGGTTCAACCACTACCTGAACGACCGGGACTGCCAGCTGGCAGCTGCCTTCCACCCAAAGTTCCGGCTCCACTGGCTGCGCAGGTTCGACAGCGACCAAACTGTCTCTGTCAGGGCCGCCATGGAGGACGAGGTCGAGAGAGCACTGAGGAACCGGAACGTTGACAGCACCACCAGCTCTAGCGACAGCAGCATGCCTGACGACCACTTCGCTGGGTGGACGGCCGGTGGCTCAAGTACCAGTGTCATGCAGAAGGCCAAGAGACTTGTCGACACTTGGCTGGACACTGATGGGAAGGTAGACATGGCCGACTCTGACTTCATGGGGGAGCAGATCTTCATCAACCTCTTCCTGAAGTACAATACGCCAATTCCGTCCTCTGCCGCAGTGGAACGGCTCTTCTCTCTCGGCAAGGACATCCTGAGGCCCAAGAGGTCAAGACTGGCAGTTGGGCCTAACTTTGAGAAGTTGGTCTTTCTGAAGGGCAACCAGCACATTGTGTCATAGTCTTTAATAAATGTGCCTAAAATTTAATTTTACCTTTCAGTTCCCGCCATAATAATTCTCTGGTGAATTAAAATTTAGTTAATGGTTAGTGGTTACAAGGGTTTCAAAACATGTAATCAGTACATTTTTTATTAAAAAAAAAAAAAAGTTATTAAGCAAGAAAGTTGCAAAACTTGATAAAAATACAGTTAAATACCTATTTATTGTTGGATTTTGCATAAATAAACATTTTCTATGGGTTTTAAAGCTTATTTCCTTGATTTTTTTTAAATGTTAGTAAAGAAATAGTTATCGTTAACGGATTATCGTTAACTTCCGTTAACTTTGTAGTAAAATTATCGGATTATCGTTATCGGAGTTAAAAATTGGGGTTAACGGATTATCGTTATCGAAGTTAACTTTTTGGTTAACGGTGCCCACCACTGACAATGTATATACAGAAGATAGAGTCAATATAAAAATTGATTTTTAGTACTAACTGACAAGAGTTTCAACATATATATATATATATTAAATAACTGATTCCATTTTATTTTTAAATATAATAATTCTTAATAATGATAAATAATGTATATACAGAGGATGATAAAGGTTATTCAGTTCATTGTTTCAGTTTGTGTATGAAATTTTTGGTGACAAGACAATTGCGTCCTGGTCAAGTGCGTCCCGGAGAAATGCGTCCCGGTCATTGGCGTCCCTGGACAATTGCGTCCGGTTTTATTTCTTCCCGGACAATTGCGTCCCGGACAATTGCGCACTTCCCCAACTACTATATGAAGTTTATTTATTAGAGAAGTGAATAGAACGTTCATTGTGACTTCACCTACGCAATTGTCCAGGGACGCCAATGACGAGGGACGAGTATGTTTGTTATTGTAATTTTGTATGGGATATAATGCCCGGTTAGATTAATTGAATGCCCAGTTAGGTCAACTGTATGCCCTTGACGATTGGTTAGGTTAAGTTGTGATATTTTCGTTAAAACTAACGAAACTAACTTTATCTTAAGTGGACGTAACCCATAAAATTTGACAATGATGTTGCTGATGATGGATAAAGTTTTAGAGAACAGTTTCGAACAGAACTTATGAACATATAACAAGTTTAATAGGTTAAAATGAAAAGTATATTTGAAATTCCGATACTAACTTTCTATTCATTTCTCTAATAAATAAACTTCATTGTCCGGGACGCAATTGTCCAGGGACGCCAATGACCGGGACGCATTTGTCCGGGACGCACTTGACCAGGACACAATTGCCCTAGTACCGAAATTTTTGTGTCCCATTAATAATAAAAAATCTTAATTGAAGCATCAAGTAATTGCCTTATTTTGGTGGTCACTATAATAAACAACATTTCATAGGCTGGGGTGTTTTCGGATGAGGAAATCATAATGTGTGTGTGTGTGTGTGTGTGTGTGCGTGTGTGCGAAAATAGTGAATATATGAGCGTATATTATATATATATAGTCGGGAAGTGTGTGTGTGTGTGTGTGTGTGTGTGTGTAATATGCCAACTGGCTGATATGCCTTGCGGGCTCTGGCTTCTATGCCAAGTGATGCTACCCTGAGTTCCAATTATGCGTCTGTGTCTCTCAGACGTAGGATGCTCAGTTTTCTTCCCTCTCTCTTCTTCTCCTACCTTCCGAAGCTAGGGAAACCCCAGTCTCTTCTCTCTCTCGCTCTCTCTCTCTCTTCTTAGGTTAGGTGGACTCCCCCAGCTTGTTGCAGCCGGGGAGATTCTCCCTTTTTTGGCACCCTGGGGGGGCGAGGGGGGGCACTGGGGGGGGGGGGTAAGGGGTTGGCACCTTGCAACATTTGATCAACATTGCAATTGATTTGCACTCTCTCCTTTTGCGGTCATACTACTGTTAAGAAGCAAGCTCTAAGACACCCTAATGGTGAGGGTTATTTTTTTTATTTAATACATATTATTAATTTTTCCTTTTTTTTACAGATGAATTTATGTATTTATTATATATTTATATAATTAATGTTTTTTGGGCAGAAAATTATTATTATCATTATTGTATTTCATTTTATTTTATTTCATTTTTGGGGTGTCTTGGGGTTGGGGGGGGCCCGTACTTAGCACATTGAATTATATTATAGTTCTCCCAATTTACGCGGAATTCATTTCACGCGGAAGGATTATTATTATTATTATTATTATTATTCTTGGTATCATTCTTGTTTCGAAAAATACACCAGTAAGCTTATTTTCTTAAATGTCGCAGGTGTAATGGGGTTGTTTAACCTCCTTCGCAACATTAAGGTCATATGACAGAGGGAATCCTATAGCTTTACGCGAGATCCGAACCACGGGTCGCTACATAATCTGAACGCAGAAGACAGTCCCCCATCCAACTGCAACCAAGACCTAGCGTAGCTTAATTTCACCGATCGACGGTAAACGCTGTTTCGACACTAGCCACGACGTAGCCAAACTTTCGCAGGTAATGCGAAGACAAGGGAGGACAATGAATTTGTGAGGACAGTATGAATGGAAGTTGTAAGTGTGGACGACAGACATCAAGTGGATAACGATGACGAATGTGGACGATAATGTGAATAGGTAATACAGAAACTTTTAGGAACAAAACTGACGAAAATAAAAAGACCTACACAAGGCGAGTGACATCCTAAATAAACAGTTTATCTTTCAAATGAAACCAGCGTTTAAAATCCCCATAATTTCATTTCTACCAATTTTTAAACCCACTAATTCTAATCTGAATTTAAGGACTCAGTACCTGCAATTTTTTTTATATACAGTGTGGTCCAAAAGCCCCTATCTTTTTTCCTGAAATAATAGTATTTTAGGATAAAAATGTAGTAACATAATTAGATGTATATTTATTTATCAAGCTTAGGTCTAAGATTCGACGTGAGCACCATCAGTGTCTCTTCAAAGAAGTCAAGGGGTGTTAAATCCGGAGATCGTGCTGCCCAAATCGCTGGATTGAACGTGGTGGAAACAGGCCCTGGGCAGCACGATCTCCGGATTTAACACCATTACACTTCTTTGCGTGGGGGCTTACAAAACAAGAGTTACAGACCCGCAGGATCCGCGAACCCGCATCGTCGCGGCAGTCGCAAAAGTAACCCCAGAGATGCTTGAGAATGTGTTTCGCAATGCAGTGGACAGATTTGAGATTTGCAGACACACTGATAGTGCTCATTTCGAATCTTAGACCTAAGTTTGATAAATAAATATACATCTAAAAAGTAGATAGTGACTTTTGGACCACCCTGTACTATAAACCCATCTTTATTAGATTAAATCGTATTTGCGCGCGCGTATTTTGCGTACATAAAATAATTTATCTACTGATATCTTGCTAAGTTTGAACCTATACATAGTCATATAATGAATTAAACTTTTTTATGCACTACTTTAATTAGACGTTAAACTCACATTTTCATTCTAATATTAATAAATACTAGCAGAGTTACCCGGCGTTGCCCGGGATGTAAGAGTGTGTCAAAATAAGGTAAAGTACGCGTGTGTGCGTGCGTGCGTGTGTGTGTGTGTGTGTGTGTGTGTGTGTCTGATCCAGCCATAGCTCCAAAATGAAAGCAGTTACAAACATAAAACTTCACGCACATATTGCTTAGGTCCCGAGGTTGTGCACCTGGGTGTTGAATGCCCGGTTAGGTCAACTGTACGCCCTTGACGATTGGTTAGGTTAAGTTAGGTTAGGTTAAGCTTTAACGAAAATATCACGGGTTAGGTCAACTGTACGCCCTTGACGATTGGTTAGGTTAAGTTAGGTTAGGTTAAGCTTTAACGAAAATATCACGACTCAACCTAACCTAACCAACCTAACCTAACCAACCTAACCTAACCTAACCAACCTAACCAAACCAACCTAACCTAACCATTCAATTTAGGTTAGGTTGGTTAGGTTGGTTAAGTTGGTTAGGTTAGGTTGGTTAGGTTAGGTTGGTTAGGTTAGTTAGGTTAGGTTAGGTTAGGTTGGTTAGGTTGAGTCGTGATATTTTCGTTAAAGCTTAACCTAACTTAACCTAACCAATCGTCAAGGGCGTACAGTTGACCTAACCGAGCATTCAACACCCAGGTGCACAACCTCGGGACCTAATCAATATGTGTGTGAAGTTTTATGTTTGTAACTGCTTTCATTTTGGAGCTATGGCTGGATCAGATACACACACACACACACACACACACACACACACGCACGCACACACGCGTACCTACCTATTTACCTACCTACCTACCTACCTACTGTACCTACCTACTGTGCACACCATTAGATTCCCCGTGAAAAGTTATATCTGATTCACTACCTTAAACACTATTTGGTGCAGCCATATTCATTTCAATAGAGAACAAACAAACAGAGAGACAAACAAACAAACTTCGTCTTTTATATATAAGATAAGATAAGATCACTACCTTAAACACTATTTGGTGCAGCCATATTCATTTCAATAGAGAACAAACAAACAGAGAGACAAACAAACAAACTTCGTCTTTTACATATAAGATAAGATAAGATCACTACCTTAAACACTATTTGGTGCAGCCATATTCATTTCAATAGAGAACAAACAAACAGAGAGACAAACAAACTTCGTCTTTTATATATATAGATTACTGATAAAATAAGTGTTACATTCAAATTTCACCGCGTGATACAGATTTTCATGAAGCATTATTCTTACGAGTTAAACTCTATTCGATACTACTACTACTACTACTATTACTACTACTACTAATAATAATAAAAGAATAATAATAGAGCAAATTTATGGAGACACGAAGGTTTGATTTCCATTTCATACAAAATATGTGCACCTTGGTTTTGCTTCCGCCCGAATTGTTCATTCTAACGAAGGTCAAGCTAAGCTCCACCTTAGACCTACAGTTTAACGTGAAATCCGAAGCGCATCCCACCAGCAGCAGCAGCAGCCCAGCGTCTTAACCATTCGGTTACCCAGGGTACCCATTTACCTACCAACCAATTTCTTTATTGCGTGGAAGGATGAACAGCTGGGTTTTGCCGTGCGCCGCCTGCCGTCACCGAGTCTCGATCCCGGGGCCGATGGATTCGTAGTCAGCGACGCTAACCACTACACCACCGAGGCGCATATTATACTTTTATTATACATTTAAATTTCGATGTCACAAAGATTTCACGAGTAAATAAATGGAAAGTTAAAATTGTTCTTTTCCACAAAAACTCTACGTTCATATTTCGAATATTTAAACAAATTTAAGTCACAAATGTAACGCAGCTTCTTAACACTCTACAGTAATTATATTTTCATACAATAACATGAACACCATTCAGTCCCATCATTTTCTTTTAAAAAGTATTCAGTTACAAATATGACCCTTATAAATACCCAACGTAATGCACGATTAAAAAAATCAGTAAGTAATTTTCAAAAGTCAGAAAGAATAACGAGGCCGAATCCAAACAGACCAACAAATAAACCAATTAAAATCCACCCTAAAACGTACCTGTCTGCAGGCCCGAGGGCCAATACAGTAGCAATGATGAACAAAGGGGCTAAATTCACCGACATACCACTTCAACCTCTGTCGCACACTGTAGCTGCGATGCAACTGGCCAACAATTCGCAGATTCTTTGTTTTTAACTCTAATCGCGGACTTAAAAAGTCAACAAAATGACAATTTTCTTTCTTCTATACGCCTGTAAACTTACATTTCTCTAAACGTTTGTTACTATCGTGTCCTATGAAGGTGTTTGTACAAAGCGAGGATGTTATTCATAATGTTTCCTAAAACTTTCTATTAATATCATTTCAAGTAGTCCCTACTTTTTATGAAGAGATATTTTTCAAGGTCATTTTACTCTGACGTGGGCGTGCCACATATACGTAACACTAAATCCAAACCAGAACAGGTTAGATTAGGTTAGGTTTGGTAACTTACAGTAAAAGCTAACTGATATATATATATATATATATATTATATATGATTATTTCACGAAAGTAACACGTGAAAAATATTTTTGATGAAAAGAACCATGAAGGAAAGGAAACAGAATGGTGCTCAAGTGCTTTCGTCTAATGACATCTTCGGGAACACTCCTGTGTTTCCTTTCCTTCGTGGTTCTTTTCATCATATATATATATATATATATATATATATAGTATGGTCATATTAAAATAGACACGCACATTCTGTGACCTCCGACACTTTAAATGAATTTAAAGGTCAAGAAAAGAGAATACATTTCACCTCATAGTTATGGTAGATCTACCACCAAATTTTTTCATGGCAGGATTTGATTTAGCATACTTTTAATTAAATTATATTATCGATGTTGTCCTGAGTGATTTTCTGGAATTTTCAGTTAAATCGGTCTTTGCACTTGGTTTTCGTGGCAGTTTCTTCATTACCTTTCCAAAGGGTACCCCAGTCGTGTTCTATTGGGTTCATATCAGGCGACTGTCCACAGTGTCCAGGCCATGGGAACCGGGAGATGCCATTTGCATCGTGCCACAGTTGCTGATTTTGATAGCTGACCTCTGGAATAAAATAGCAGAAGTTCATGTTTTAGAATGCCATTATACTTATATAAATTTACAATCCCTTCACAAACTATTAGTGGAGAACGTCCACCAACCCAAACAGCGCCCCATACCATTACTGCAATTCCTCCACATGTTTTGTTGCTACATGAAGATGACGCAGGGATAACTCTTGTTCTGGACGTCTCCAAACCCAACGCGGCCCAGAAAAGTGACAGAACCTGGACTCAGGAAAAAGATGATACTGTCCCAAAAGTTCGGAGTATATGTTGCTCTCTCATGTACCATTATGTACCATTGTCTTTCTAAGTGCAATGTTCGTTGGTGTCAACAGAGACTTCCTTCGGCGCTGCTTGACAGTTGTATCCCATACTATGGAGGTATCGTCGAACAGTTTTTGTGATATCTGATCCGTTTGTGCCACCACAGTTGCTGATTGTCAATGTCTCTTATGAATGTCTTAAGAGACATCTCAGTTGGTTTTGGGCGTCCCGTACCGTCTCCAACCGTAGTTTTACCACTGGTATTAAACTGTATTATCACTCGGTTGACTGTCTACAGACGAATATCAAGGGCCCCTGATATTTGCCTTTGGCTTCATCCAGCGTCGGATTGCCCAACAATCCTCCCACGGGAAAAATCCGATAAATCCTTACAATTAACTCACCTCGGCATTATTTGAAATGAAAACAGACTCATACATTAATGATATACATTTTCCAGTAATATACGTCGTAATGCACATTGGGAAACGTCGTTATTCATGTTCAATTTTGGGTGTGTTTTAATATATATATATATATATATATATATATATATAATATTATATATATATATATAATATATATATATATGGCAAATATTAAGTTTCACAGAGACCAGACTTAGTGGCCGTTGTGGATGAGTTAGTTATTTCCCACTTCACCAATTTTCGCCAATCAAGATCTTTGTAACAAGTTTCAAAGAACTGGTGTCAGTGAAACAATATATATTAGGGTGATGTATAAAACCGTTTTTGAAATGCCAGTGGGCTCAGCCTTTATTTGGTGACTTCTGCTGAAAAAGTAAGCCATGTAAAATCACAGCTATTAAAAATAATTTTTAGAGGTTGTTCAACGACTCCAAAGTCTGTCAAGTGAGACTACGATCAGCCCACTGTTTTCTCCTGACGTAGAGTTTTATTGATGACATCACTAGTTTAATCCCCTGTAATTCACTGAGGCATCATGTTACCTTTACCGATCATAGAGATCTTGAAGCCGTGATTGGCTTAAAAGCAGTTTCATTATAGCAACATCAGGAGAATCTCCAGAGCCCATACATCGCAAGTCCTCAGTTACTCAGATCTTGCATGGTTTCCAGGGTCATTTTCAATATGTTGTGTGTATGCTTGGTACAATACATGTATAAGCATTAGAATTTTCTTTGTAACTTCTGCAAATGACAAAATTTATACAAAAGAGGGTAAACTTTAGTCATTGAGCAACTTCTAAATATTATTTTTAAGGCCTATAATTTTGCATGGCTTAATTTTTCAGCAAAAGCCATCAAATAAGGGCTGAGCTCACTGGCATTTCAAAAAAATTTTTTTTGCATTACCCTAATATATATGTTACCGGCAAACTCCGACGAGACGGTAAACCGCAGATTGCCAAGGCATTCCGCGGATTCCTCGTTAATATTTGGCAAAGACCGAAATATTCTTTTATTTCGCACTTTGTCTAAATCTTAACAGGCAATCTGAGGAATGCCTGCACAGGATTAGTCAAGGTCCAACGTAAAGTGTTATTAGGCATTTCTGCGAAGTGCCTAATAAACCGGTTTCAATGATATCTAATCTACAGTTTCCAGAAATCAAAATCGGGACTTCCGTAACAATTCCGATCCCTAACATTGATAGGAGTAAAGGAGACCTCCATAATTTAATTGGAGTTGTTATGAATATAACAGAAGAAGGCTATTATAAAATAGGAACCAAGCGAGGAATAATGAGTTCGCTATACTCTCGTAATCAAATACAACCATGCAAAGAGGTATTCCTTAAATCAGATGATGTTCCCTAGTCAACCATTTCCTTGCGGGATATTAACAGTCATGAGTCTTTACTTGGAGGACAGGGATTTTATCAGGTGCAACTTTTCCAAAAAGTGCGTTACTAATTCTCGCAATTGCAAAAAGAAGAAGGTTTTGTGCAATTCAAAATGCCATAATGCTGCAATAAATGAGTTTTAAAATTTTGCTTTTGCTCAAACTTTTTCTTTAAACTTTTAATTAATACTATTCTTCATGTTTCGTGTGTTTATTGTTGCTGTAAAGTTCAATAAATATAACATTTTGTTATATATAGGTAGTTCTTTGATCATTCTTCAGATTGCCTGTTAAGATTTAGACAAAGTACGAAATAAAAAGTTGAAACCTGTTTATTAGGCACTTCGCAGATTGCCTGAATGCCAGGCAAAGTCCGAAATAACACTTTACTTTGGACCTTGACTAATCCTATGCAGGCATTCCTCAGATTGCCTCTTAAGATTTAGACAAAGTGCGAAATAAAAGAATATTTCCGTCTTTGCCAAATATCGACGGGGAATCCGCAGAATGCCTTGGCAATCTGCGATTTACCGTCTCGTCGGAGTTTGCCGGTAACATATATATATATATATATATATATATATATACACACAGTGGTGGGCACCGTTAACCAAAAAGTTAACTTCGTTAACCGCTAATCCGTTAACCAAAAAGTTAACTTCGTTAACCGTTAATCCGTTAATTCGTTAAACATGTAACGGAAGTTACCGATAAACCGTTAACGTTAACTTTTTATAAAAAAAAATGAAAAACACAATATATATATAATTTAATTTTCCCTCTTCTTCTCGTTCTCGTTCTTCACAGCAGAGATACTAAAGAGTAAACAGCCTCTGGCGCCACACGCTCACATTTACTTCTCAACGCCATCTATTATCTCATAAAGAAACTAATTCACATTGGGACTTGAAAGTACCGGCAGGATCAACCGGGTATAAAAATAATTATGGAGATTTTAAAGATGTGGTACCTAGAAGTACCGCCAGGACATAAAGGGTTAAGGTGAAAACGCTCCCATTGTAAGACATCAATTGACTTAATTTATGTCATCAAAGTGACATGAGAATTGAAATCTTACCTGATCAGTTTTATGGTTCTTGAAATGTATCAAGGAGACTACTAATAAAGTACTCACAGCCATATTATAAATATACATGACTTACTTGACAACGATTATTTTTAAATATTCACTAGCACAAACATGTTGCGCAAGAGACAGACTGCAAATGAAACGAATGTATTTATTTGTTGTAATTGTTACATATATATTATTGAAAGTGCCTTAAAATGCTCGTGATATTTCTTGAAAGAAGTTGAAACATTCAACTCAAATGGCAAATCTTTCCGCCTGATTTTACAGTCGACCATGTTTTGCTCAAACCAATGCCATAAATAATTATTTTGGTAAGACACAAATTGTGGCAACGGAAACAAATATATCGCCTGATTTTGCACTGCGGAAATGGAAATTCGTTCATCACTATTAACAGTGGCGGATTAATTGCGCACCTGCTCAGCACTGAAAATAATAGAAACTTCTAAACGTTTATTTATGAATTTTTTGGGTTAACGGACTTGAGTTAACGGAAGTTAAATGTAACGGAAGTTAATTAGTCCGATAATGATTTCAAAGTTAACTTAAAAGTTAAATCGTTAACGAAAAAGTTAACTTCGTTAATTAACGATTAACGGATTAACGGTTTGTGCCCAGCTTTGTATAATTTATATATATATATATATATATATATATATATATATATATACCTTGGGGAACCGTAGCTTATCAAAGAATAAGAGGACGAAGAGATGGTACATGTTTATTTACAAATGTTTCGGAAATTTCAATTTCCATCATCAGTGCTAAAATTATAAAATCAAATATATACACAGTATATATATATTTTTTTTATATATTTGATTTTATAATTTTAGCACTGATGATGGAAATTGAAATTTCCGAAACGTTTGTAAATAATAGAATAGAATAGAATAGAATAACCTTTATTAATAATAATAAAATAAATAATTTTTTCAATTTACAATGACATGAATAATTGTGAAGCTCGACTATTTATTTTATTTAATTTGGTCCTTAAGCTTTAGTCTTTACTGGGTCTTATTAAAAAAAGCAGCTAGTTGTTATTAATTAATAATAATAAATAAGTAAATAAGTATTATTAATAGTTAAAACATGCATTACAATATTATACAATATTAATAGACAATCTTAAACAATATTAGTGGACATTAATCTCTTTGTCCTCTTATTCTTTGCTCTCTCTCTCTCTCTCTCTCTCTCTCTCTCTCTCTCTCTCTCTCTATATATATATATATATATATATATATATATATATATATATAGATGAAAATTATTTCACGAAAGTAACACGTGAATAATATTTATGATGAAAATAACCACGAAGGAAAAAGGAAACAGAATGGTGCTCAAGCGCTTTCGTCTAATGACATCCTCAAGAATACTGTTCCTGAGGATGTCACTAGACGAAAGCGCTTGAGCACTATTCCGTGTTTTCTTTTTCCATCGTAGTTATTTTCATCATCATATATATATATATACACACACACACTGTATATGTTATGTTGACCACTTTCCGCACTGTGGTTGAAGGTACAGTAGCATTTTGGAATGAGGGTGAATTCCGGTGTTGGTCCTCTAAGTTGAGCTCGGCCTTAGCCGTAAAACATCCTAATTGTGGAAGTGGGTTACGACAAATTGGACTAGACATATCAAAAGCTTTTGATAGAGTCTGTCACAAATGTTTAATTTCTAAACTGCCCTCCTTCGGTTTCTATCCTTCTATCTGTGCCTTCATCTCTAATTTCCTTTCTGGCCGATCTATAGCTGCGGTTGTAGATGGCCACTGTTCTTCTCCTAAAGCTATTAATAGTGGTGTTCCTCAGGGCTCTGTTCTGTCACACACTCCTTTCCTTTTATTTATCAATGATCTATTAAGTTGCACTTCTTGTCATAACCGTTCCTATGCCGATGATTCCACTCTTCACTTCTCCACCCACTTCACAAAGCGTCCCTCTCAACAGTCACTCCATGATTCGCGTAGGATGGCTATAGTGCACCTGACCTCTGAGCTTTCTACTGTCTCTGATTAGGGCAGAGAAAGCCTTGTGGCTTTCAATACCTCAAAAACTCAGTTCCTTTAGTAGCATGGGCGCAAAACGGGAGAGTGCAGGAATGTTGCAATGCAATATCGATCAGTGTTGCAAAGGGATTATGCAACAAGGGGGTAGGGGGTTATACAATTAAGGGGAGGGGGTTATGGAATGGAGGGAAAGGGGTTATGCAACATCAATGCTGCAATGGGGGAAAGGGTTATGCAACAAATCAATGCTGCAAAGGGGAAGGGAGGGAGCTTCGGGGGGAGAAGGGAGATGACCTCCCCCCAAAGGGGTAACCTTAACCTAAGAGAGGAAGAGAAAGGAGAAGGAGGAGGTCTTTGGGGGAGAAGGTGGGATGTCCTCACCCCCCCAAAGGGAAACCTAACCTAAGAAGGAAGGAGGTGTTCGCCTGGCTGGAGCCAGACGCATTATGAACAACCAGGGGCCAAGCAGCTGTTATATAGAGGATCGTGAGTGGCCAGATACCACTTATTTACATATGAAGGATGACCAGATACCACCATTTATTTTAATTAGTATGTTGAGGTGTACCTTATTAGGGTGAGTTGCTAGATACCATCATTTATTTTAATTTTATTTACATAAGTTGCCAAATAATGTTTTTATTTATATGAAGGGATTACTAGATACCACCATTTATTGTAATTATGTTGAGATGTACCTTATTAGGGTGAGTTGCTAGATACCACAATTTATTTTAATTTTATTTGCATGAGTTGCCAAATAATGTTTTTATTTATATGAGGAGAGTTGGCAGATACCACCATTTATCTTAATTTTTATTTACACGAGTTGCCAAATAATGTTTTTATTTACTTATTTACTAAAAGCAAGACGCCTTTCTCCTTAAAGTTATTCAGCAAGAGAACTAATTATTAAAACGAAACCCAATATTAGCAATAAAAGAACTACATTTAAACCGAAATAAATAAAACACCATTACATCATTCTGTTTATTTAGACGATTTATTGGAATCAGAAATATATAGAAGATAAATATACACTCCTATACATACGATGGAATATATATGATCAAAAAATAAAATAAAAAAGTATTCATCAAAATACATTCACTTTGTTCTACTGCGCAAAACACTAAACTCACTCGTAATCGAGTCTACAGTCACATCATTATTGCTTTGCACTACGCAGTAAACACGGCTTAACATTATTTCACCGCTCAAGTTATAGGGAGACCTATACTCCATATAAATGGCCTTTATATCGTTCAATACTATTTTGTACCCACTTTACATCCGTTTGGTAAGTTATCTTTAAACGATTTTATTCAAAAGCACGCACAAAGAAATCGTCGTTAACCACAACATCATTATTAAACATTCCTTTTCAATCGAGGGTTTATTCTTACCGAGGAACCAAGGTGCCCATTTATCTACCAGCCGATTTTTCTACTTTTTATTGTTGTAACCGTTGAAGAAAACGCTCTCAAAAAACTCGGAATGGTTCCCATGTTATCTTTATAACAATAAATCTCTCACGCCAGCACAAGTTCTTTTACGGAACTCTTTTTTTCGATGCATAACTCGCACGCTGCTTGAAGTATACAGTAGCTAATAATTCACAAAGCAGGTTTACCACTTACCGGAACAAGAAGATGATTTATAATTCCGTCGAATTAAGGGTAAAATCCTGTAAGCCTTCCCGTTATCTTAACCGCACAGTGTCTGACTCTGACGCTGAGGCTATGACTCGCTCCAGCATTGATGGCTCCCGAGTTGGGCGGGTACTCGCTCTGTTACTGAACAATGGAAAATCTACCTTTATCTACGTTGTCGAGCCCATGTTTTGTAGGAATTATAACTTCAATAAAGAGCAGAGATAAAATAATCCAGTTACAATTACAAAGCAAAACTCCTAAAATACTCAATACAGAAGCACGAGGGCATGCAAGCAAGCATTCAATCGAAACTTATTACTTGTACAGAAGAATTTCAATCTTATTGTTTCCACTTCAATTACCCCTATTTAATTTTCTCAATTCCAATTAGTAATTTTTTAAACTTTTTACAAATTTAGGTTATAATAATAATAATTAGTAAGTAAGTTACGATCATCTACTTTTGTCATTACTCTCTGTCTAAACATTGTAGTTAACAGCGAAAGCTTTACACTATCCACAAGAGATAGGCAAAACGGTGCTACTATAGCGTGATTCCTACCGGTGACTTCGATACTATAGGGTGATTCCTACCCGTTTTGGTTCGAAACTACAGTACTGTAGAGTGTGATTCCTATCCAAGGTATAAATGAAAATATAATAAATATAAAATGCTATTTATTATTCACTTTTATTTATTTAAAAAATAGTTTCGGTACTACTATAGTATGTGGTCTACCTACGATTGGTTAGGTTTAGTCACGATATTTTCGTTAAAACTAACGAAAATATCATGACTAAACCTAACCAATCGTCAAGGGCGATGGACATTGGAATGTAAACAAGCAATTAGTAAACAAGGTAAGAAGCTATAATTAAAAGGTAGACCGCCGAATCGAGGTAGGAATCACGCTATAGTAGCACCGGCAAAACGTTCCCCATATTTTGCTCGGCAAAAGAACTAAGTATTTAAACGAATACCAACATTAATAATAAAAGAATTACACAGGACTCTTTATATTGTACACTGGTACATTAACTCATATACATTTTAATTCAGTTTAAGAATTTATTTAGACGCAAAACGAGCCCCACAAGAAATACACTAGAATCTTTAAATTATACATTAATATTAAAATGAAAACTTTACAGTAACCCCGACTTCTATGGCATAAGCAAAAACTTTTAATATATTCTTAATCACTATATCATCCGGGGTACCCATTTATCTACCAAACAATTGTGCGGTAGGATGAACGTTTACCGCGCGCTAGTTACCTTCGCAGGGTCTCGAACCCGGAACCGTCTGATTCATAGTCCCGTGGTTACCGATAGATGGTATATCATCATCAGAATAGCAAGCGCACAACAGGGTACAGGGTTTTGGGGAATCCTCAGGAAGGACGGTGAGGGCAAATTTTCAAATTGATCCGTGGCTGCCTCCGCAATTACAATCATACTTATTGATTTATCACCCAACGAAAAAATTGTACGAAAATTATAAGAACCCGACAGAGATTCCCGTGGTTATTATTATCATTATTATGGGGGAATCAAAGTGTTCATTAATTTTTTAATTCTCTTTTTATTCTAAGATACAAAATTCTTGTTTCCAGATAAAATTAATTCTCGATAAATTACGAACTAAAAACGATACACACACACACACATACACACACACACACACACACACACTGTCAGGAATGAGGACCTTTCCCACGCCTACTAAATCTAGGTCATTAGTTCACGCATTTTAGGCCTAACGTCTTTGATGATTAAAAAATAAAAAATACCAACGCACGCATCTGATGTTTTAAGCAATACATTTAAACCTATAGCCGTAAGATCTAACCTATAACAATAACACTTCTTTTTGTTGTAAAGACATCACACAATTTCACGCAGAATAAATAAAAAAATATGGACTCAAATTCACCTTAATATATATATATATGTATAGAAACGACGTAAGTATAGAGGAGTGTTCTGCACACGAGGAAGAGAAATAACGAACAAATGAAAAGTGAGGTAACCGCCCGGGAATCGAACCCAGGATCTTCCGATTGCCGGTCAGATATGCTATCCACTACACCACGGGCCTCGACCAGTCAGAAGTCGTAATTCTCCTACATAGGGCAGAAACCAATGCCTTGAGAGGGCACCCTCGCAAATCGTGAATATGTACATTTAACTGCAATGACCACGCAGTATATTAATGTATAGAAACGACGTAAGTATAGAGATGTTCTGCACACGAGGAAGAGAAATAACGAACAAATGAAAAATGAGGTAACCGCCCGGGAATCGAACCCAGGATCTTCCGATTGCCGGTCAGATATGCTATCGACTACACCACGGGCCTCGACCAGTCAGAAGTCGTAATTCTCCTACATAGGGGAGAAACCAATGCCTTGCGAGGGTGCCCTCTCAAGGCATTGGTTTCTGCCCTATGTAGGAGAATTACGACTTCTGACTGATCGAGGCCCGTGGTGTAGTGGATAGCATATCTGACCGGCAATCGGAAGATCCTGGGTTCGATTCCAGGGCGGTTACCTCATTTTTCATTTGTTCGTTATTTCTCTTCCTCGTGTGCAGAACACCTCTATACTTACGTCGTTTCTATACATTAATATACTGCGTGGTCATTGCAGTTAAATGTACATATTCACGATTTGCGAGGGTGCCCTCTCAAGGCATTGGTTTCTGCCCTATGTAGGAGAATTACGACTTCTGACTGGTCGAGGCCCGTGGTGTAGTGGATAGCATATCTGACCGGCAATCGGAAGATCCTGGGTTCGATTCCCGGGCTGTTACCTCATTTTCATTTGTTCGTTATTTCTCTTCCTCGTGTGCAGAACACTCCTCTATACTTACGTCGTTTCTATACATTAATATACTGCGTGGTCATTGCAGTTAAATGTACATATTCACGATTTGCGAGGGTGCCCTCTCAAGGCATTGGTTTCTGCCCTATGTAGGAGAATTACGACTTCTGACTGGTCGAGGCCCGTGGTGTAGTCGATAGCATATCTGACCGGCAATCGGAAGATCCTGGGTTCGATTCCCGGGCGGTTACCTCATTTTTCATTTGTTCGTTATTTCTCTTCCTCGTGTGCAGAACACTCATCTATACTTACGTCGTTTCTATCCATTAATATACTGCGTGGTCATTGCAGTTAAATGTGTGTGTGTATATATATATATGTGTATATATATATATATATGTATATATATTGCTCTACTTCACGAATAAACACGAGGCTTGAGAAACTGATTCCTAATTCTGCACACGTTACAAGCGCATTTTAAAAACGTAGGCTTCTTATAATTCTCGTAATCGTGTGGAAAATGCGCATCGCACCAAATGTATCATTTCACATAGGCCTATAGTTCAATATGATCAACGATCCATTAGCACCCATCATCTTAAACATTAGAATCCCTTAAATTAAAGATTTGTTTCCCCTCACAGCTAAATTATTTATTTATTTATTTATTTTTTTTCAGACCTTGAAGTTTACACATTCTATATAGTTTTTAAGACTTCGATAGATCGGAAAAAAATATACAATGTACAATATATCTTATACAATATATCTTTTGGTAAGTTCCTAAAATATTTGTGTGTGATACAGAGAGAGAGAGAGAGAGAGAGAGAGAGAGAGAGAGAGAGAGAGAGAGAGAGAGAGAGTTTATTTTTATTGTCTTACACTGCATTCTCATTTTTTATGGTTGGATTATACATCGTGCAATCACCACTTAAGAAAATATCACAAGATAATCACACAGGAATAAAGTAATGTATTATTAACCTGCGTAATCGGGAGTCGAACCCTCGATCTCAGTGTCTCTGCTCTGGTTTATGGTGAAACGGTGGTCCACATTGTGTACGTCTCATATCCACGCTGTGTACAATTTAATTCATATGCAAGTAAAATAGGTTTTATATCTACGAACACGTAAATGAATAAGTCTATGAATTTGGTGAAAACACAAACGCCAGCTAAGAATGTAAGAATGAAAAACTATATCCACGAGTCAACAGTCTTAAGTACCAAATTTTCCCTTTCATTAAAAATTTAACCATTTAATTATTTCACGCACACAAGCGTTTATACAGAAAATAAGTATTTACAATATTGAAAACAATAACTAGGATTCGAAAGAGACTCCTCTGTGTAGCGAATGTTGCTACATAGCTCTGTATTCTGTCGACGAGTTAAGCTAGGTTAGGAGTGCAGTTAAGGCCATGATGGTTTAATTTATTTGGTATTTATTATAATTAACATAAAAAAAACTGAAAAAAAAAATGCTATGCAAAATGGTGTAGAATGTAGATCTAAGTTTAACTAAAATAGACCTTTTTAATTATATATATATATATATATATATATATATATATATATATATATATATGCTGCATCCGTGACAAGAAGTAAAAACTTATCATCATTGTTCTCACTTGGCCACAGAACTCCTGCAATTAAAAAAATGAATAAATAAGTTTATATGCGCACAAAATTAACAACTTCAAATGTAATTGTCTCTCATTTTAAATGCATATGAATAACATTCATCGACACTTTAGTTAAACTTAGATCTACATTCTACACCATTTTGCATAGCATTTTTTTTTCAGTTTCTTTTATGTTAATTATAAATTTAGAGTTAGGATTGGTAGGCAGTAAAAAATCAATAATAGGTAGGCAAAAAGGCACTAAAGAAGCCCTAAAAAAGTCGCTTAAATAGGCACTAAAAGCTAAAAAAGGCACTTAATAGGCATTTCTATTTTCCCACTTTTCTCTTATACTGTTGACTTACAGTAAACCCATTTGCAGTTCTGATGAATATCAGGATTTTTATTGTAAAAAATAAAATAAACATCTCAAAAACCATCAAACATTTTATTTGCATCGAAGTAAAATCCAAACATTTAAACTATCTTCTTACAAAAACTCAACTAAACTATAAATTGAAATGGCAATTGATGATTAAAAATTTTTCAAGGTTCTGTGGCGTAAATTGACATCCCTTTCACTCAATACATTTTTATATCGAGAAAACGACCTTTCGACATCGCAAGACGTAATTGGTGCGAACTTCAAAGATGCTAATTCGCTTGGCTCAAAGTCCAGAACCTCCTGACACTCTCCTTTGAACACTGTTGAAAAGTTCACTATGGTTTGCCAACCAGGATTGCGTCTGAGAACATTTTCAAATTTTGCTACCACTTCTTTCCCTACGTTACCAGAAACCTGGCTCAGCTCCTTCCTTAAATTTTGAACTATTTCCACTGCTTCAACAAACGGCAGGCCTCTCTCCTCCAGCTTGGTTATGGTCCCTGGCACCCGTCCGAAATTGGCCATGATGTAGGCCAGGTCTCCTCGAAGGGTTAGACACGATAAGGCCTCCTTCGCTTCTCCTATCACGACTGCCTCATGCTCGTCTAAGTTTTCAACGACCTGCAACAAAAACAGAATTAAAATGAAATTTGCTTTGCTGCTTTTGAAATGGCTGTAGAAGAATGTACTAATTAAACTGAATATGTTTCGTACCTTGGCAATTTCGCTGATATTTTCAGCATAATACATGGCAGCTTGAAGCCAGGAACCCCATCGAGTCAAAACTGGTTGAGGTGGCAAGGGTGTTTTTGGAAGAGCTGCCTTGAAAGCAGCAATTCGTGAAGGTGCCTTGAGAAAGACCTTCTTCACCGACGATACAAGTGCATTTACGTTCCGAAAATGTCCCCGGATGTTTTCTGCCACCCGATGGAGAGCATGAGCCAGGCAAGTCACATGCACCATTTTCGGATAGAAAACCTTCAGATTTTGCGCTGCTTTCAACATATATGCTGCTGCATCCGTGACAAGAAGTAAAAACTTATCATCATTGTTCTCACTTGGCCACAGAACTCCTGCAATTAAAAAAATGAATAAATAAGTTTATATGCGCACAAAATTAACAACTTCAAATGTAATTGTCTCTCATTTTAAATGCATATGAATAACATTCATCGACACTTACGGAGAGCATCCCGCACAACTCGAGCTACTGTGGCATTATTAGTTGCCTCGAGTGGTCTCGAGAGGATCAGGTGTGGTTTTCCTGGGCCAGAGCAGTCGAGCTTACCCACCACCACATTGGCAACTTGACGTCCACAGGTGTCTGTCGTCTCGTCAACTGACACCCAGAAGTTGGCATAATTGACGTCTTGTCTGATCTCTTCAATAACCTAGAAATTTCATGTAGTATTTAAGTTAATAAATACGCACAATGTGCATAACTTGATAAAGAGTGATATCAACAGAACGCTCGTTTAGCCATTCTTTTACATTTGACATAATCAAAATTTAATACAGTAAAATGACAAAAATTAAAGAAATGAAGTGAAATAAAACTCAAAATTTAAACAGAATAAATTAAAATATTAAATTATTTTAAATCAATGTGAAGTGAATTTAAACCTGTAAAATGAAAATTAAAATGAAGTAAATTAAATCAACATATTTAAACTTACAGATTCATATTTTGGATGGAGGTAGTTTCTCCTCAAAGTAGATTCATCGGGAATTTTCATTTTCGTGTACTTTGCTAAAAATTCTTTGTATGCAGCATTTTGCAGCTTGTTAAAAGGTATGTTTGCCGCCACCATTGAAGCACACAAATCAGCATGGAACTGCTTCTGCAACTTATCCGACTCTGTGGGACTTGGAAAGAAGGGCTGGCATGTTGCAGTTTTCTTCTTAGAGTTCATCAAATGCATAGCAGTATTTTTGTGTTGGTCCAAATGGCATTTTTTCTCGCATTTTACCTGCAAAGATGACAAGTATTACTGAAAAACAAACTTAATTACTGCGCCATAGATTAAAATAAATCAAATTAACAACAAACAAAAAGCTATTATTCTCTATTCATTATAAGAACCCAACTCAACTTAATAATTTCTTTAGATACCAATCTTTTTTTTTTTTAGAAACTACAGAAAACGACAATTTTTAGGGTAACTAAATTATAAAATGCATTAGTCGAACGTCGAAGTTGGTTGTTCGGTTAATTAAATTAATATTAAAATAATTTAAAACAATTTGTTTTTCACCACTCTTTACCAATTTATCTTTAGGATGCTATTAAATTCGGAAAAGCTCACATTATTATCACTCATTGTTGGAGCGTCAAATTCCCTCGCATGCATTTGTTTACATCGAATGGGTTTGTTATTTTGGATAGAGAATAAAAAATGTTGCAACGTACCTCTTTGGAACAAGGTTGGCAGAAAATAACTCTACCATCCGTAGTGAAGTTTGGGTCCTTCTTGATCAACTGCCTGAACAGAACACTTTTGGCTGTCTTGTCCTTAGGCATTTTTTCTCACTTATAAAAAAAGCCGTAAGCACAAACGTGAGATTTTATTTAGCAAAAGCACTTGAACAAAGACACCACGTTGCACGCACCAAACAAAATGATCGAGGCCGAACGCGTCACAATGACGTATTGTGATCTGATTGGCTGTGCTGGTTGCCTCAGGACTAGCCTCGGTTTTTCCATCCCCTGCCCTATTTAGGCCTACAAGTTTCAAAAAATGCGAGTTATTTTGCTTTACTTAGTACAATAAAATTAAAAAAGCATATATAGGCACGTATTTTAAAATTAGGAACTAACCATCAAAATAGGCGTTCATAGGCACTATAACATTTAATTATATACATCCCACAGTCCCGAAATGGATTTCTCTAAAAGAAGCCTATGAATCTATAAACGGGAATAAAAAAGGCAAAAAGGGCAAAATCCGGTCTCTAATTATAATAAATACCAAATAAATTAAACCATCATGGCCTTAACTGCACTCCTAACCTAGCTTAACTCGTCGACAGAATACAGAGCTATGTAGCAACATTCGCTACACAGAGAAGCCTCTTTCGAATCCTAGTTATTGTTTTCAATATTGTAAATACTTACTTTCTGTATAAACGCTTGTGTGCGTGAAATAATTAAATGGTTAAATTTTTAATGAAAGGGAAAATTTGGTACTTAAAACTGTTGACTCGTGGATATAGTTTTTCATTCTTACATTCTTAGCTGGCGTTTGTGTTTTCACCAAATTCATAGACTTATTCATTTACGTGTTCGTAGACATAAAACCTATTTTATTTGCATATGAATTAAATTGTACACAGCGTGGATATGAGACGTAGACAATGTGGACCACCGTTTCACCATAAACCAGAGCAGAGACACTGAGATCGAGGGTTCGACTCCCGATTACGCAGGTTAATAATACATTACTTTATTCCTGTGTGATTATCTTGTGATATTTTCTTAAGTGGTGATTGCAAGATGTATAATCCAACCATAAAAAATGAGAATGCGGTGTAAGACAATAAAAATAAACTCTCTCTCTCTCTCTCTCTCTCTCTCTCTCTCTCTCTCTCTCTGTATCACACACAAATATTTTAGGAACTTACCAAAACATATATTGTATAAAATAATGAAAAAGTAGCATTTCCATCCTCTAATAAAGGTACATCTATATAGAAACACTTAAAGCGTACACGACACTGATCCCCACAAGGAAAAAGAAAAAAAATTTCCAAGGCTTTTCGTGTATTCAGAAGTACACCTCGTCAGTGAATGATTCTCTCTTTTGCGTGTTAATTTCATTGAGATTATTCAAGCTCATATTCAGGGCCTACATTATCTATAAGATCTGTGGCACGTGGAACACACAGCCTTCAGAAGATGTGAACAGTTCCTCTCTAGATCAGTTCAAGTAAAGGATAGATTGAATGTTGCACACTATTTGAAGGTGTAGGAATTTTTCCCTGGCGCCCGCTGCTAGTAACAATTCCACTGTATGGGAAGCATTGCTTTTTGAGGTACTTCTTGTCCTTGTAACTCTCTCTCTCTCTCTCTCTCTCTCTCTCTCTCGAAGACGCTGGAAATTGCGGAAGACACGTCCCAAAAATACATCAAAGGGAAAAAGAGACGCAGGTTCGAGAGACAAAAGAGGTCACTGTTGAGAACCCCAACATACAGTGGACCGATACGTATGAAATCATTGTGGAAGGAGCAAAGTATGTTAATACCATTTGTACTAATAGTTTTATGGTACATTTTTAATTATATATATATATGAAAAATTATTTCACGAAAGTGACACGTGAAAAGTATTTATGATGAATAAAACCACGAAGGAAAAAGAAACACAAAGGGGTGCTCAAGCGCTTTCGTCTAATGACATCCTCAGGAACACTGGAGTGAAAGGACAGATCAAGGCAATATATAGGTTACAAAAATAAACATACATACATACATATTCACATATATATACATATATATATATACATATATATATATATATATAAATATATACATATATATAGTAAGCATAGAAAAAAATTGTGGGAGGAGCCAACATTTATATGGTCACAGAAGAATAAAGAAATAAAAATAAATATAAATATAAATTGAGAAAAAATTAATTACAAAATAGTGCCTTAGTGATATATATGTCACAGCCTAAATAATCATAAAGAAATAAACAGGCAAAAAAAAAACCCATAATACATATACATACATATATATATATATATATACATATATATACACATATATATATATATATATATATATATATAAAGACACTTTTAGCACTTTGGCCGACCTTCCATATAAATTCAAATGGCTTTTTTATGGAACAGGTCACAAAAGAATAAAGAAATAAAAATAAATATAAATATTGTAAGTGGAGTCTACCAATTCAAGCTCAAGAGGGAGGTTTTACAATCGATTTAATAGATGCTGCCAAATTGATATATATGTCACATTATTAAAAAATAAAAATTGAAAGATAAATTTTAAGAGAGGCACACCAATTTATAAGGGAAAAATTACCACATATGCATATTATAGTCACAAACGAATACAAAAGTACAAGTAAATATAAATTGGAAAACAAAATGATCCCTAGATGATATATAAAGAACAATAAAATATATATACAACATATTTACGGTATATATACGAAATATAAACGCAATATATACAGAATATATATATATATATATATATGCATAAGGGAAAAAAAATTACCAAATTTGTTTTTATAATTATTGTCTGAGAAAACGGTAGGTCGCAAAAGAATAAAGAAATAAAAATAAATATAACTTGAAAAAATTACAAATAATACACGTACACATATATACCCGCATACCCAAATATATATATACATATACACACATATATACAAACACACACACACACACACACATAATATATATATATATATATACAAGCTTGACCTTCACGAAATGAGAAATCATCCCGCAGAACCTTTGTGAGGTTGTAAGGTAAGGTAAGGTACATACACATATACATATATATATATATATATATTTAACTGCATACATACATACATACATACATATACACACATACATACATACATATACACACATATACATACAAACACATTTAACTGCAATGACCACACACATACGCACATACACATACATACATACACATACACTCATACAGCAAAAAATTGAAAAATAAAATTGTAAGGGAAACAACAGACAAAAACAAATTTTTTACCAAAGATTTAACAACCTGCCCTTTTTGTTAAAATCCATTCTGAAGGAATTCAGAGCAACGGGATCAAGTTGAAACAGACCTTTACTCATGTTAAGGTTATTTGTAAGTTGAATTATAGCCGACTCAAGAATATTTCTATTAACAATGTTGCTAGAGTGAAACAAAACTGAAACATTATTCCAATCAATACAATGGGATAACTCTGACAAATGGACAAAAAGGGCACTGGACAACTGTCCCGTTCTAACGGAATATTGATGCTGTTTTACACGCGTTTGCAAATCCTTTCCCGTCTGACCTATGTAAAAGGAATCACATTGCTTACACCCAATTTTTTTAGATAATGCCTAAATTATTGGTAGGGCTATTTTTTACTATGATGTTTTTCACAATATTGTTATATGAAAAAACTACACTGATATCCAAAAGTTTAAGTACATTAGCAATGCCTAAGAAGCCCGGGAAAAATGGAAGTACTAAAATATTCTTTGACAAGGTGCGAGTGTTATTATTCACACGATAGAAGGTTCGTTTAGCCTTATTAAGACAAGATTCCATGAACGCAGATGGGTAACACAACTCACTTCCAATACCGTTGATATTTTCCAATTCGGCATCGATGTATTCAGGACTGGCGATCCTAAGAGCGCGGAGAAACATTGAGGAAAATATGGCCTTTTTAATAGGGTGTCATGTCCAGAGTAAAAGTGTACGTAGGACAAATTGTTTGTTTTTTTCCGATATATACTAAACTTAAAACCCGGGCTATCCCTATGAACACGCACATCCAAAAACGGGATTGAGTTGTCTTGTTCCACTTCTAAAGTAAATTTAATGGAGGGGACTTGGTCATTTAACTGAAGGAGGAAGTCATCCAGACTCCACTTACAATATTTATATTTATTTTTATTTCTTTATTCTTTTGTGACCTGTTCCATAAAAAAGCCATTTGAATTTATATGGAAGGTCGGCCAAAGTGCTAAAAGTGTCTTTATATATATATATATATATATATATATATATATGTGTATATATATGTATATATATATATATATGTATGTATATGTATTTATGGGTTTTTTTATTTGCCTGTTTATTTCTTTATGATTATTTAGGCTGTGACATATATATCACTAAGGCACTATTTTGTAATTAATTTTTTCTCAATTTATATTTATATTTATTTTTATTTCTTTATTATTCTGTGACCATATAAATGTTGGCTCCTCCCACAATTTTTTTCTATGCTTACTATATATATGTATATATTTATATATATATATATATGTATATATATATATGTATATATATGTGAATATGTATGTATGTATGTTTATTTTTGTAACCTATATATTGCCTTGATCTGTCCTTTCACTCCAGTGTTCCTGAGGATGTCATTAGACGAAAGCGCTTGAGCACCCCTTTGTGTTTCTTTTTCCTTCGTGGTTTTATTCATCATATATATATATATAATATATATATATACAGAGTATATAGGGTGAATTTCGCAACTAAATACATGAAATAAAAAATGATGCAAACCCGCGAGGAAAAATAAAAATAAATTCAAGACCTCTCGTTTATTGAACAGTACACCTTGTCAGGGAATGAAGGAAAATAAAATGCAAGAGTTCAAAAATACTTATCTCTGTACAGCGTAAACAAATTATCATAGTTAGGATGGGTTAGCGAGAACTAATGAGTACTAATTAAAGGCAAAACATATTTAACATGATGGGGTTCATTTTATACGTTCCTGATCTGTTACTGAAATTATTTATAAAGTATATGAATCTACAGTCCAGTTTCATTTAGCTTTGTTTTTAGAGAATTTTAGAACCCTAATTAATATTATGATTATATTTATACATACTGTTAAAACGTACACTAAACTTATTTACCATCCTGCACTAGAAAGGAAAAGGAATAACATCCCTCAATTTCATACATTTTTTTTTCTCTTCCCACAACGTATTTTTTCAACTCTCCTGGGCTACGTCGTAGCCAATGTCGTAACTCTGCTTCCCGTTGATCAGCGAAGTTAAGCGACATTGGATCTGGGCAGTAGTTGGATGGGTGACCGTCCTCCGCGTCCAGATGATGTAGTGACCCATGGTTCGGGTGCCAGGTAAAGATGTAGCCCCTCCGTCATATGACTTTAGATGTTGCATTGAGGTATTTTCAGCTCTCCGAAAGGATTTTACAGAAATTTTGCATAATTACGTGTTATACTCGTTATCTTTTTTTTATTCATATATACAGATTTGTGTGAATTTTCCATTCTTTTTTTGAAAGTGTAATTTAAAAATATACAACGAAGGGGAAATAATACCATAATTAGTTTTTATTTTTATTGATTAGATAATACATGCAGATTTAATTAATTTCGTCAATATAATTTTCATTAAATATTACCGTTGACAAGCTAGAGTCAGCTTGCTCGTATTAAGCTTACATACTTTAAACTTGCTTTTTTTTATGTATTAAAATAAATTACTTATTTGAGGTTTGATAGTTCTTCATCTTTCAAGCTCTACACTCTGTGGTCCTTATGGTTTTCAGTCCTATTTATTAATGTTGTCCTTTAAGGGATAGGACTTAGAAATGAATTCTTACTGTGATAACTTTATTCTCAAATGAAAGGAGCTTAGTTTCTTTAGAGGAGTATTGAGCTGGTGAAGGAGAGAGTAGGTCTTCTCTTACAAACCCCACTTTTATAGTATTCAATTCTTGACTGAAATCCTATCACTGCTAAATTTTACATATAAACTGTATGTCAGTTAGGCATTTGAAAGAAACGCTTTTGTAACACTGAATTCAATGTGTAACATTAGCGTAACTTCTTCAGATTGACATATATATTGCTAATAGCTCTGGCTGATGAAATTATGTTAACACAAGAAATAACAGAAAACACAAGAAAAAGCAACTGCATAGATTTGGTGATCACAAACAACAACAAACTAATACTTTAAAGATTGCAATCTACTAAATACTTTTCGCCGATGTTCAGGATTTAATACAGGGTTTAAACTGGATTCAGTTTCCTCAATTCGTCTCTGAAATCTTAATCCCCTTCTACAGCAATCAACAACGGTATAAGTTAGAACATTATCACAAAATTTTACTTTTGGTGGCGTTGTTGCAACCCAATCTTTTCCAATTTCATCATTCCACCTTTGGTTCACGATTTTTAATTCTTCTTCAATTTTGTCAACGCTGTTTCTAGCATCACTTACAAAGTCACTTTCATCAATGCAAACAATGTTATGATTACTCTCAGAATTTTTGAGGCAGCTTTTTCTTTGTGCTGACAATGAACTGGATTTAACTGATGAAGGTCCATTACTCTGTTCCGAAACTTCTGAATTATTCATATTTGATGGATATACGAGAGATTATACAACTATCAGATACAACGGTAAATGAAACAGTTGACGTTAAATCTGGTTGGTTCATAGGAAGAAGGTTATCAGTAGAGTTTCATATCTTTGTATTAGTTTTAACTTGTTGCCAGTTGTTTAAAATAAGGGTGCTAGTATCTGCGAAAAGAATAATTATAGGCCGATAGCACTTGCCAGTATACTTTCTAAGGTGTTAGAATATGTAATTTATAATAAGATAAGCACATGCTTGAAGACTTATGACATTCAGTTTGGCTTTAGATTGAAACATGGTACTGACATTTGTATTTATATGCTAAAGGAAGCCATCCTAAAGTACAAGATGTCAACTAGCAATGTATATTCCTGTTTTTTGGATACATCAAAAGCAGTTGATAGAGTCAACCATCACAAACTTTTCAAGAAACTCTTGTGTTGAGGGGTTCCTAATTATATACTTAGGGTATTTATTAATTAGTATTAATCTAGTATTAAAAACACATTTCTTTGGATTGTTCAGTTCTTATCTCTCATCTCTGATTTGGAGGGTTTGTTCAAGGGCTGTGAAGTTCTTGTAGAAATCTCACGATGCTCGTCCACTCTTGTTTGATATTGGCAGATGGTACTGCCAATATAGTTCGCTTTGCAACAAACACAATTAAAAGCATAGATAGTGGACGAAGCAAGTGGCATCGTGTGATTTCTACAAGAACTTCACAGCCCTTGAACAAACCCTTCAAATCAGCAATAAGGGCTCATTGCCACCTTCACAACCACCCGTTACTTCCCTCCAATTTCAAAATCGTTAATTCAGCCAACCAACTAATCGACCTCCGCATACTTGAGTCCCTTTATATCCTCAGTATCCAGCCAACCAACTAATCGACCTCCGCATACTTGAGTCCCTTTATATCCTCAGTATCCAGCCAACCCTCAACGACTATAGTTCCGCTTTCAATTTAAACATCGCCGAATAAACTCTCAAACTCAAAAGAAATCCACCATCACTCCGCCTGGCTCCATCTTTCTAATATGGAATTTTTTCAACAAGCAACCATTCCTAATCTTCTGTACAATTAGTCTCTCATTACGTTAACAATTTGGTAAGAACCCCCTCAATTCTATTTCACCTTTTAACCGTTTTATATTTCAATTATTGTCCATACTTTTATACTTTATATCATTTCATTTTTAATCTTCTAATTTAATATATATTGTAACCATACTATTAATTCTCGTTAATTATCGCTAATTGTCGCGCCATTTTAATATATTGTTCGTTTTTGTTTATTATACTTATTTTTTTCTATTGGTTTTAAACTTTTTAGCACTGATGATGGAAATTGAACTTTTCCGAAACGTCTGTAAATAAACATGTACCATCTTTTCGTCCTCCTATTCCTCGCTAAGCTACGCTTCCCTAAGAACAAACCATTCACCCAAGTTTATATATATATATATATATATATATATATACACACAGTATATATAACCTTTGGTTAGCTTCCGCCCGAATTGTACATTCTGACAAAGGTCAAGCTTTTCACTCCACCTTAGACCTACAATTTAACGTGGAATCCGAACCACGCCCCACCAGCAGCCCAGCGTCTTAACCACTAGGCCACCTAGGGTACCCATTTATCTACCAACCACTTTCTTTATTGTGTGGAACGATGAACAGCTGGGTTTTGCTGCGCGCCGGCTGCCGTCACCGGGTCTCGAACCCGGGGCCGATGGATTCGTAGTCAGCGACGCTAACCACAACACCACCGAGGCGCATATATATATATATAATATATATATATATATATATTATATATATATATATATGTTAAACACAGACCGTGCATGGAACAAGGAACTCTTC
The DNA here is from genome assembly GCA_023014485.1 of Bathynomus jamesi. Taxonomy (NCBI): domain Eukaryota; kingdom Metazoa; phylum Arthropoda; class Malacostraca; order Isopoda; family Cirolanidae; genus Bathynomus; species Bathynomus jamesi. Next base: position 881,596 of record JAJOZX010000041.1, on the reverse strand, counting down.
TGGGAAAATTAAATCCACTATAGTCCGAATAAGTAATGGTAAATGACAAATACCATAGTTTTTCTTTTTCATGATGCTAGCCCGACGTGGGCAACGGGTCTCTCGCAAAGAGATCCCATAAATATAGCTTCCCTCACCAGCTATCTGCAAAGCAGACAGGATCCAGCTTTGCAGATAGCTGGTGAGGGAAGCTATATTTATGGGATCTCTTTGCGAGAGACCCGTTGCCCACGTCGGGCTAGCATCATGAAAAAGAAAAACTATGGTATTTGTCATTTACCATTACTTATTCGGACTATAGTGGATTTAATTTTCCCAGAAGAGTTTCTTGTTCCATGCACGGTCTGTGTTTAACATATAAGTTTCTCAGGGGACCATTCTGAGTTTGTGTGTATGTATATATATAATATATATATATATATATATATATATATATATATATATATATATATATATATATATATATACTGTATATATCCTGTTGAATACAATAATTAATCTATTGTTAATATGTGGCTGAAATCAGCCATGCCAGCTGTGCAACGACAGTCGAATATATAATATATATATATTAGGGTGTCCCAAACTCATAGGGGCCAAATATTTTTCGGGATACAAATCCGCTCGTGTTGCGCTCTTTTGATGTTTCCCATTAGAAGTCTTCCTGTAAAATTTCAGAGAGATCGAAGGAAATTTAAAGGTCCCGAACTTTGAACACTTTATTTCTCCTCTTAACTAAAAGGCAAATTAACTGAAATATTTCCCTCAAAAGTTCCATCACAAAGATGATTATACAAAATAAACATGTATTTTAATCTTAACACACAAACAACAATTTCAAAGCATCACATTTATGCATTTTAACTAAACACGTGTTTCATGAGATCCGTTTTTGTTCCCTTCCGGCTCACATTCCGTCGGTGTGAGTGGACAGTTCGAAGGAGGAACTGGAGGTCTTCTTCATCACGGCACAGAGGTTTGCTTGTGTATTTCTCAATGAGGGCGATGCCTCGCTCTGCTGCATCATTGACCACCATCAGTTCTGCAGCTCGGCTCTTTGCCAGACGGTAGTTTTCGTCAGTAGGCCATGTTTCAGGGTCTTTGGTGAGGAACGTGGGCTCAACTTGGAGAAACTGGAAGAGTGTGGTGGATCGACTCGTCACCCACGGACTTAAACGGCCATCCACTTGCAGTCCCTTGCCTTGGACCCGTTTGAGTCCTTTCCCAGGGCGCTTTTTCAGGTTAGCCGTCATGTTACGCTTTTCATTGTCGTCAACTCTGTCATCAAACAGTGCAAGACAGATTAAGTCCTCCGAGATATACCACAGATGACGGAGCACAGCCCGGTAAGCTGTGTTTCCAACATCCTTGTCAGGGTAACCTACAAGAAGATTGCACAGCCTAACGTCATTTTTGGGAGATTTGATGGCGATGGGAGCCTCGTGCCAGTGACGCACGTATACAAGGCTCACGAAGAGAGCCATACGGCGAACCCCTTGCAGTTCTTGGAGACGAAGTTCGGAGAACTGGGACTGCAGTAATGCTATTTTCAGGCAGTAAATAGCTTTGGCCATCCATCTGGCCTGATGGTAAGCCCCTGGAGGCCGAAGCTTGTAACGTCCTACGTCGTCTCCGAGGTACAAGAGGCTCAGTCGAAGAAGTTCTTCATAATCCTCTCGAGGATGATTACCACTTCTTAGGGCATCGCGGAGATAATCTATTACCTCAAGTCGCATTTGTGAAAGGCAAGCATTGTCATTTATGAAGGCTTTAGCCACCTCGTCCTTGTCAAATGCATCCAACTGACAGTGGTTCATTGATGGCCAGGCCTCCTTGAATCTCCTGAAAAGTGGGATTTGAGGACTTGGTGGTGTTCCTAGGCACACGACGAAGACATCCTTGAGAATCACTTCGTGAACGTGATGACGGCAAGCAAACCATAAAAGAGATCTTCCCAATGCCGCTTTCAAACGCGCACACGCACCTTGCACTATCCCTGTGTTTGATGCCGTCGTGTCAAACACCATGCCTATGATCTTGTCCTCAATTCCGACTAGGGTGAGCGCTTGATGGACTGCGCTTGCCATTTGCTGTCCTGTGCCGTCTATTATTTTCGGTGCTCCTAATAGCTCTTCCACACCATCCCCAGTCACCACAACAGCAATCCGATCGACTGACTTACCCTCCTGTTCGATGTCAGTGAGTATCTTTGTGTCCCAGTGGATCTGCAGTCGAGGTGGAAGCTGCTCGAGGTGGCCAAAACATTGGTCCCTATCATTGTACGGGCCTTTTGTCGGAAGCGGTGAACCGTGCTCTTTGATGGAACACTGTCAGGACCGAGAGCTAGGGATTTTGCAGTCGCAGCAAATGCTGATGTTGCCTGTCGAACAGAAAGGCCCTCGCGATCCCAAGTTGCTGCCAGGTCAAGATCACTCAGACTTTCTTTTAGTCTGTCATGTTTGGGAGCTTTCGAAGGTTTAAGTCCACAAGTGACGGCTTCGTTTCCACTGTCAGCTGACGATGTGCTAGAACTGCTGTCGGTAGCCTCTTCTGTGACTCCTACAGCTAGAGCCTCCTCCGTTTGACGCCGGTGTGCCCGCTCAAGAGCTCTTTCCCTTTCCTGTCTTTTCATTGTGGCTGCATTATATTTTCTATCTTCACCTCCCATGTAACTCGTATGTCGATCTTCCCTTTGGGAAATGAGGAATTCCTTGTCTTCAAGAGGGATATCTCCCCGATCCAGAACGTCTGAGCGGGCGACATCAAAAATATCCTCCATATCAGCCAAGCATACATCCCGCTGCATATTGTAAGTCATTCCAGTCTTGTTCTTGTTTTTATGCAAATTTCGATACCTCTGAACCAAAGCTTTCAGTTTAGTCGAGGCATGAACGGAGGTTGTTGCCAGATTCGAGTTGGCTCTAGCCCAGATTTCTAATACAGCCGATATTACAGCCTTGACACTGTTGGAATCTGTCTTCTTTTGGTCGCGGTGATGGTAGAAGAAAAGGAGCAACACGTCCATATTACTTGGTAATCGAGATTTAGCCAGCTCTGCTATCGAAGACCTCTCAAGAAGCCACAACTTGATGTTTGATCTTGTCAACGCCATAATGATCAATTCTGAAAACCAAAAAAAAGTCATCAAACGTCGGGACCTCTAAATATCATCTGATCGAGTTGAAAATCACACAGCCAATGCTTTAGCCCAAACCACATCCGGGCATGACACGAGTAGTCAGGTCGTCTTAAGAAAAAAATTGGGACACCCTATATATATATATATATATATATATATATATATATAAAGCAAAAACTATGTGCAATTTGCTACATTACAAAGTTTTATTCTATCTCTTTCTGTTTAATAAGTAAGTATAGATGCGCCATTGCGTAAGGGATGTACAAACACCCAACCGGAAGTTGATGTTGATGAATCTACCTATTGCAATCAATCTGAATAAAAGGATTTCCTCTGTTATTGAGGCCATAAATGGAGGTTACAAAGGGAAACACAAGGATTAGGAACAGTTACATTACACATGAAATAATTCATAACAAACCAATTGCCCTTACACGCTAATCATTTTTATAAATTATTTCCACTTTTCTCCTGTTGTATATTGTGTTAAACACGATTATATATATATATATATATATATATATATATATATATATATATATATATATATATATATATATATATATATATATATATATATAAATATATATATATATATATATAAAACGAGTGTGCCATAAAAAAAGGGTACATTTTAAAAAGGCTATAAAATCAACATTTGCCATTTAATTTTAATAAAACTTCTACTCAATAAAACATATGTATTTATCTATATGCAAACAAGTTTTGAGACTAAAATATCAAATAATTCAAATTCTATCAACATTTAACGAAAGAGTATGATTTTTCTACTTAACATGCAAAAATTATTAAACCTTTTTAATAATTTTTTATAAAAATAACTTTTAACGTAAAATTTACCTGAAATTATTAAAAAAATTGTTCGAAATGCTTTCCTTCCATTTCAATAACTTTTTTTATTCTTGGCCGGAATTCATCTATGGCTCGATTTACTTGTTCCTGTGGAAGCTCTTCCCATTTTTGAATGATGATCTCGTGTAAATGAGCGACATTTTTTATCCTAGTCCTGTAGACTCGCTCTGCTAAGTTCTCCCATATTCCGGCCAAGAATAAAAAAGTTATTGAAATGGAAGGAAAGCATTTCGAACAATTTTTTTAATAATTTCAGGTAAATTTTACGGTAAAAATTATTTTTATAAAAAAATATTAAAAAGGTTTAATAATTTTTGCATGTTAAGTAGAAAAATCATACTCTTTCGTTAAATGTTGATAGAATTTGAATTATTTGATATTTTAGTCTCAAAACCTGTGTGCATATAGATAAATACATATGGTTCATTGTGTAGAAGTTTTATTAAAATTAAATGACAAATGTTGATTTTATAGCCTTTTTAAAATGTACCCCTTTTTTTATGGCACACCCGTTATATATATATCGGTACAGGAAGTGCGGGCATTCGCCCTTGGGTTCTCCTTGCTGCATAAAAAAATATATGCGCCTCGGTAGTGTAGTAGTTACCATCGCTCACTACGAATCTACCGACCCCAGATTCGATTCCCGGCCACGGCAGGCGCGCGCAGCTCACCCAGCTGTTCATCGTTCTATAAAATAAAAGATGGTTGGTAGATAAATAGGCAGCTTAGTGGTTAAGACGCTGGGCTGGGGATCGAGAGGTCGTGAGATCGAGTCCGTGCGAGAACTGTCATTTCTGACCACTTGTGGTAGGTCGTAGTTCGGATTCCACGTCAAGCTGTAGGTCTAAGGTGGAACAACAAGCTTGACCTTCGTCAGAATGCGTGATCGGACAGCTCATACCAGGACAACACATACCCGGACAACTCAGACCCGGACAACTCAGACCCAGACAACTCATACCTAGGACAACTCATACCTAGGACAACTCATACTCTCTTCAACAATTACCACCCCAATGTTGATCTTTTCATCTATATCCACCCCGAAAGTTTAAACTCTGCAAATTAACCAAAATAAGATAAGAAAACAATAACAACAAATTTATTATTTATTGCAAACATATAATAAATAGAGAACCATTATTTACATAAGATAAAATTTGAATGCCCGGTTAGGTCAACTGTACGCCCTTGACGATTGGTTAGGTTTAGTCGTGATGTTTTCGTTAGTTTTAACGAAAATATCACGACTAAACCTAACCAATCGTCAAGGGCGTACAGTTGACCTAACTGGGCATTCAATGAACCCAACCGGGTATTCAGTTGACCTAACCGGGCATTCAATGAACCTAACTGGGCATATATATATATATATATATGGGAATGAACTCAGAATGGTTCCCTGAGTTTTTTATGATACACACAGACCGTGCATGGAAGAAGGAACTCTTCTGGGATAATTAAATCCACTATAGTCCGAATAAGTAATGGTAAATGACAAATACCATAGTTTTTCTTTTTCATGATGCAAGCCCGACGTGGGCAACGGGTCTCTCGCAAAGAGGTCCCATAAATATAGCTTCCCTCACCAGCTATCTGCAAAGCAGACAGGATCCAGCTTTGGGACATGGATCTAGGGTTTAAAGCAGCCTAGCCCCACTACATTTAGAACCTCAATATAAGTAAAAGACTCGTTGCCCCTTTTTCTTTGATTTATTCAATCCGACGTGAATGCAACGAGTCTTTTACTATATTGAGGTTCTAAATGTAGTGGGGCTAGGCTGCTTTAAACCCTAGATCCATGTCTCAAAGCTGGATCCTGTCTGCTTTGCAGATAGCTGGTGAGGGAAGCTATATCTATGGGACCTCTTTGCGAGAGACCCGTTGCCCACGTCGGGCTTGCATCATGAAAAAGAAAAACTATGGTATTTGTCATTTACCATTACTTATTCGGACTATAGTGGATTTAATTATCCCAGAAGAGTTCCTTGTTCTATGCACGGTCTGTGTGTATCATATATATATATATATATATATATATATATTAATATATAACTTGCATGAATTTTAAATGTTTAAATTTAATTTTTAATTTTACAAAATAAATGTTTTCATTTCAAAATGTTTTCATTAATAACTTGCATGAATTCTAAATGTTTAAATTTAATTTTTAATTTTACAAAATAAACGTTTTCATTAATTTTTCATATTTTTTTTCTGGTCCTATGTATGAGTTGTCCTAGGTATGAGTTGTCCTAGGTATGAGTTGTCCTAGGTATGAGTTGTCCGGGTATGAGTTGTCTGGGTATGAGTTGTCCTGGTATGAGCTGTCCTGGTATGAACTGTCCTAGAACCGTCAGAATGAACATTTTGAGCGGTAGCAAAACCAAGGTTGGCAAGATATATATATATATATATATATATATATATATATATATATATAATTCCGTTAGAGTAGACTATTAATCCGAAGGTCCTAGGTTAGAGTTTCGGGTTGGACTTCAGATTTTATCTATTAAGGTGCCACTTTGGGACTCCCTTGGTGGGATAGCTGTTAGAGCCTATGAAAAACTTTAGGTACCCTCTGTCATATGACCTTAGATGTATAAAGGAGGTTAAAAATCAAACATTATTATTATTATTATTAAGTAAGTAATGATGGGATTGTTTAGCCTTATTCGCAATATCTAAGGTCTTATGAAGACCAAACCGTGGGTCCTTACATAGTCTGGACGCGGAAGACGGAGTCTCCCATCCAACTACTACTATCCCACCCAATGTCACTTAACTTCGCAGATCAACAGGAAGCGGCATTTCGCCATTGGGTACGACGTAGCTCGGTCTTAATAAATATTTCGTGATTATTTTAAATAAAGAATTAATTAATTTTTTTTTTCATAAACGCACAGAGTAGATGAAATTGTGTCGATCAGTCTTTCGCGCTCTCCTTTTCGTCTTCTACTTCTTACTACTTCAGATTTTCATGTATGTTTGGGTACCAGGTCCCGGCAGAGAGGGGTAAATGAGGCGTCAAAGCACCAGGGCCCAGACCTCAGGGGGGCTCGGGCTGGAAGATAGAGAAGGAGGTGAGCGGGGATAAATGGGCCCGGAGTCAAAAGTAGCACCAGAGCCCGTGATTCCCTCTCCCGGGCCTTGTTGGGTACGCGAAGTAATGCGTATACATAGTATGAAAATCATTGTTTCTGAGTGGGGATTTGCATGGCGTGAGTGTTGCACTTGCAATTTTCTATGACTGTCCACTTCTTTCTTTGGCTACTCTAGAGTGGATCCTCGGATCTTTGGTAGCCTGTAACGCGGTCCAGTCAATAAATTCACAGAATTGTTTCATTAAAACCACATTTATGGGGACCCCGCGTACCTCTTGACTGAACCCCATATATTATATATATATATATATATATAATATATATATATATATATATATATCAGTGGCGACTCCTGCACTCGGGCTTCTCGGGCTGAGCCCGAGAGGCAAGGGGCAAGGAGAAGCATGAGAGATAAAATTGTGTATTTATAGATTTAAGTTTTAAAAAAAAAGTTTTAAATACAAATTGTAAAAATGGTTTTTGGCTGGTAGTATGTTACTATTTTTCTGTCTAGCCTTCGTCACGCAAGCAAATTTTGAGCGCATTTAGATACCCTTACTACCTATAAAAAAAACTATATTGACACATTAAGTTTTCCTGTAATCTTTCAAGATCCTTTACTCGGGCGCAAGACATTACGCCCGAGAAAGTATAAGTAATATCGTATATTTAAAGTTCTTTTAATGAATAATTATTTGCTTGCATACGGTTACATAATAGTCCTTCTTCTAATTCTCATTAAATAAAATACGTTTTTTCTCCTACTAATTTTTTTTATAAAGAAAAAACATTTCAACTCGGGCTTATATCCTTCGGCCTTGTAGAGGCACAATTTTTAATTCTGGCGATACATGGTAACTTTTTACATTTCGATAAGCGTGCCTTCAACTGCCTTGGGCGGCGGTGCAGTTTGATTTTTGCAGTTTGATTTATTTTTAATATTATAAGTATTCTGAGAAGTATAGCCCACCCATGGAGGACATAGTGTTATCATTAAAAGAAAAACCATTTGGAAGGAGAAACATCGCTGAACAACGAGAAATTATCAAATGAAAGAAGTTTCTCTGTTCTTGATCGAATTAGATCATATTTAAGAAACACAATGGCTCAAGAACGGCTCTCGTCCCTGGCTAGGATTCATTTGAAAAAGAAATACTTATTGATTTAGAAAGCAAAAAGGAATTACATGACTGAATATTAGAGGAATTTGCTTTAAAACCAAGACGCTTGGACTTTATGTTCAAGTAAATAAAATTCAAATATTTTTTTTTACCGAGGTATGTATTTATTTATTTTATTGATAATCTTAAGTTGTCATGCATTTAAATGTCGGCTCATATGTAGACTTGAAAATTTAAAAAGAGCCCGAGTAGTCTTGAAGAGCTGGAGTCGCCACTGATATAGATATATATATATATATATATATATATATATACTAGGGGCACTCAATATATTTTGCCCCACCCTTTTTTCTTAGCTAAATAATAGGCCATGGGGCTGAAATGTCTTTTGGGCCGTAAGTTTGAACTTTCTGCGCTTCACATAACCGAAATTTTGCAGTTTGAACCTCCCCTCCTTGTATAAAACCGCTTTTAAACGCCCATGTATAAAACCGATGGTTAACGCAGTTTCGAAAATGGCGTCTGACAGTGATGTGCGTCATAAACAGAGAGCTGTTATCGAGTTCTTAACCGCAGAGAAGGAAACAGTTGGAAATATTCACAAACGTCTACAAAACGTTTACGGAGATGCTGTTGTTGATCGAGGCACAGTAGGACGCTGGTCTAAACGTGTAAGATCATCGGAGAGAGGGAGAGCCAGCCTCGATGATGAGCCACGCAGCGGTCGCCCGGCATCGGCTGTGACATCTCTCACTGTGCAACGTGCTAACAGCATCATTCGATCAAATCGGCGCGTCACATACAAGAAGCTATCACTGGAGCTAGGAAATAGTGAAGGAAGTGTGAATGCGATAATTTAACAACTAGGATACTCAAAAGTGTGTTCACGGTTTGTTCCTCGCGAACTGACAGAAGATCACAAAGCCCAAAGAAAAGAAATTGCTTCCGAGTCGTTGGTTCGATACGAGACAGAAGGGGATGACTGGGGATGAGACTTGGGTACACCACTTTGAACCTGAAGCAAAACGCCAATCCATGGAGTGGCATCACGCAGACTCCCCACGCAAGAAAAAGTTTAAAATGGCTTCCTCTGCAGGAAAGGTTATGGCCACCATCTTCTGGGACATGAAAGGGGTGATTCTGGTGGACATGATGAAGAAAGGACAAACAGTCAACGCAGAGGCATATATTGCTACCCTACAGAGACTTCAGAGACGTATAAAACGAGTTCGACCGGAGAGAAAACTGGAAGATGTCCTTCTTTTGCACAATAATGCAAGACCACACAACAGTTTGCAAACAAGAGAGGCCATCACAAAAATGCGCTTGACTGTGTTACCCCACCCTCCATACAGCCCGAATCTGGCACCTTCAGACTTCCATTTGTTTGTGCCAATGAAGGATGCTATTCGTGGAAGAAAGTTTCAGAGTAACGATGAGGTTGTTGAGGAGGTTAAGAGGTGGCTCGAGCGGAACCCAGCGGACTTTTACGAGCAAGGAATAAAGGCCCTTGTTTCGAGGTGGAAGAAAGCCGTAGAAAAGGATGGAGACTATGTGGAAAAATAAAAACTTGTAAAAAAGGTATGTAACAACTTGTGTACAAAATTTCTGGAACTTACAGGGAAACTTGGAAAGAAAAAAAAAGGTGGGGCAAAATATATTATGTGGCCCTCGTATGTTTATATATATATATATACTAGCTGAGGTACCCGGCGTTGCCCGGGATAAATTTCACATTAGATTCCCAGTTTAAATAAAATAAAGTTTAAGACAAAAGGCTGAATTTGATTAATTGTTTATTGACAAAAATGATTTATCTTAAAGCTTCTGGATACACTATGTTTGCAGTTTTTCCAGTGGGAGCATAGATTGTCCTTGAGATTTATTAATTGACATAGCGAAGGAAAGACGGATGGGGAATTGAATTCTTTTAAATTGGAATGGTATTTCCGTTGGAATCAAAGGAATCCGTGGGATAGAAACATCTTCATCTTTTGCACATCCAGTGATGATGGTAGCCTCAATTACATTGGTCATCAATGATTTGATAACCAGTCGAGTTCCATTGCAGAGCTTGGGGGGATCTAAGTTTCTGAGCAAAATGATTGGAGCTCCTACTTTTAAGGTGAGGTTGTGAAGTGGAATCCCAGGAGGCTCCAAGGAGTTGAGGAATTCCACAGGGTACTGGACTGCTTGATCTTGATCAACCAAGTGTCAATGCTTTTGTATGATTTTTGTTCTGAAGGAATTTGCTGTAGGAGCTGGGTGTTGATGGCATTGACCGAATCATTTCTTGGTGCCAAAATGGCTCTTTCACAAAGCCATTTCTGATCCCTGAAGTGGTGTTCTAAGTTAGGATAAACTTTGACCTTCAGTTCGTCAATGCCTTTGACAATATTGAAATAGTTAGTTGAAAATGAGATGTTTCCATCTCTATCACATGGAATTGTTCCATTTCCAAATTCAAGCAGCCTATCGGCAAAATTTCCAGCTGAAATGTCACCATGGAGGTGAACACGCATGTTGGTGGATAGGGTAAAACTTTTGACTTGGCGCCAAATGGAAGAAGATTTAAGACAGGCTTTCATTTCATCTGCTCGGGGTCCTCTTGGAACAACTGGAAGAGTTTGTCGAAAGTCTCCTGCTAGGAGCATCGTGACTCCACTCATTAGGTCGTCATTTCCTCTGATGTCTTTCAGGGTTCTGTCCAGGACTTCAAAAGCACCCTTGTGTGACAGGGTGCATTCATCCCATACAATCAGTTGGCAGTTTTTGAGGACTTCAGCGAGGTTTGAATTTTTGGTGATGTTGCAGGTCTCTGATCGCGCTAAATCAAGTGGCAGCTTGAAGGCTGAGTGGGCAGTCCTCCCACCGGTAAGAAGAGTGGCAGCGATGCCAGAGGAAGCAACAGCAAGCGCAATACACTTTTTGGACCGAACCTTTGAAAGGAGGAGATTGATGAGGAAAGTCTTCCCAGTGCCACCTGGAGCATTAAGGAAAAATTTCCCCCGGAATTGTTTCCAATTTTCTCAACAATGGTGTCATAGGCTAGGCGCTGATCAGGCGTGAACATGGGTTCTTGCTGATTGATAAATGATTCTAACTGCTCGATGTCATAGTTGGTTTCTCGAAGCATCTCACGATTGATAGAGCGAGTATCGTTTCGTTGTAGGGTGGGAAGACATAACTGGTTAAGGGTTTTGCCAACCATTGTAGTCACTTTGTCTTCAGTGATGATCAGAGTTTGGTTGAAAATGTCAGAGCTGAATTCAATTTGAAGAGTTGGATTTTCTCTTCTTGCATAGTGAAGGATATCTTCAGCAAGGTTCTCCTTATGGTCATCCCAAAGTTGTGCAGAGCTTGAAGGATGACATGTAGAAATGATGATTGCGAAGAGGTTTCTCAGTCTGGAAGGCGAATCTGAGAGAGCAGCTTCATCCAGAGTATCTTGCCAGTGTTTGTCATTTCTAAGAGCCCTCTCTTCAAGCAAGCTTCTTGAAAGGTGGCACAGACCTCACCATCAACAGTCCATAAATCTTGAAATGAAGTAGGCCCTTTGACAACATGCAACAGAAGTCGTAAGTGGAAGCACTCAGAGTTGCTTGGGTGGACCGTGTGCACTCGTCCAAGAGCATCTGAAGCCTTGACTTCAGGGAAGCCTTCAACAGCTGCCCCAACAGCTCTTCGTTTCCAAATTTTTTTGTCAGTCCACGTGTAATATTTAGGAATCTGATGGTAATGCAAAGTTTTGGCAAACTCATCTTTTTGACAGAGCTGGAAAAACTCAGTGAGGGTGGTTCTTGGAGGCTCTTGCGCACGTTGTTGAATACTGTCTGGAGTAAAGTAAACCCTTTGTCCATTTTCGAGATGAACGCTCAAATGATTAACAGTTGGCTATCGCTGATGGACTGGAAAATTAAGGATCCTCCAAACTGCCTCATTCGATGAGATATATCGTCCAGATTAGAAGTTTTGGATTTCATCATTTGGATTCTGAGCTTGGGGTTGGTTGTCCGTGGTGTTTACCTCCTGTACACAGAATACAGCTTGATCGCTTCCTTTATGGACATACTTGCAAATATATTTGATGGACTTGATAGAGTTGCAGTATTCAACGTTGATGTGTGCGTTGAAGGTTCGGGAGAGAACAGGATTGTAGGGAACAACCCACTTGTTGTCCAGCTTCACTTCTTGGCATTGTAAGGTTTTCTTCACAGTGAAGCCTCCATCTCCAGGCTTTCTTCGTCGGTAGAGGGGATAACCATCTTCTCCTGATTGAGTTTCTTGAAGCAGTTATTTAGGGTAACCCTTGGTGCATTTGCCATCCTTCATACAAACAGAAGATCTGTTGAGGTTGCCGCAAGGTCCGTGAATCATGTGTTTGGTGACAATTTCAAAAGTTTGGGATCTTTGGTTTTGTCAGGAATTTCTGCAAAGATGATGGAATCCACTTGATTTAGCCTGATTTTTTTCTTGAAGCCACAGAAGGAGATGGTCATGTGGGAGTCCCCGTTTTTGCCATTCTATGGAATACAGGATGCAACGGACGGCACCAAAGATTTTAGTCCTTTGGTCAGTAGGTCCCAAAGTGCCTTGACTTTCAAGTGGAACACCCTGACAATTATGTCATGTCGGGAGTGAGCAGGCTGCCCATCAATGAGCTCTCTTTGGATTTCAGGCCAATTTGGATTACACGTGAAAGTTATGAAGAGGTCAGGCCTCCCATAATTTCGAACGTAGGTCATGGCATCCTGGGTGTACTCGTGCATATATCTTGAACTTCCAGTGAAAGAGGAGGGCAAGATGATCATCTGTCCAATATCGTCAGGATTTCGATCACTGGCCATAGCATCTTGGAGCTGGATGTATTCTTCAGCTCGGAGTTTTTTCTGGTTGTGTCTGAGGAAATTGAGTTTTTCAGTTTCAATCTTGACATACATATCAGTGAGAAAATGATTGAGGAGGTTTCGACATTTGTGAATATGTTGAGACTGATTTGGACGAACCATTATCCTGTAGGCATAGAACTCCATTGCTGAAACTTTTTTATTCCCAGGTTCGCCAGTGACTGGATTGACTTGTTTCAGGTCAATTGCATAGCCATCCTCTCCCTACCAGAACATCAAAGGGTACTGAAGAGCGTCATAGGATCGGTGAGTTTCTGAGATTCGTGAAAGACCGGTGCTCCTTTTATGGAGGACAATGTCTCTTCCCTTCTCAAAATCCTCTCCTCCAAGAATAATGACTGCCACCTCATTTGAAGTTGGAGCATTGTACAGTCGTTCGTGTCTACCAGCAGGTTTCTTGTCAGGCCTGATGATTGCTTTGTAGTTGTCAGTAGGCATTTCATCTAGAGCAGTTTTGAAAAGAGAAATGTACATGTTGTTTTCATGGAGAAATTCTTGGAGTTTTCGGACAATTGCACTGTCAATTGAGGGTACAACTTCACATCTTCTGTTTACTGGGGATTCTTCATCACCCATGAAATAAATCTGGAGAAACTTGGGTTCTTCATTTTGAAGGGGGAGAAGGGATCCATGTTGGTGATAAATTTGGCCTTGAACTCTGAAGGTTGGCATCCAATCCCTAGGATTTTGGCACACATTGTCAGCCCCAAAAGACGTCATCTGGAAGCAACTATTATACTTGCGGATCTCCTCAAGGAATTTCTTTGATTCTTGAATGTCTCCTGACATGAGTGATTTTAGAGGATCAGGAGGCGATATAAGAGGAGGAAGCTTGACTTTTCTTTGGCTGCAGCACATTCCTGGAGCTTCTTTCTTCCACTTTAATGCTCCACAATGATGACATGGATTGCTCATTTGGCCAAGATCCAAGGTGGCATCTTTTTCATAGCTGCTGGAAGGCTTGTAGTTAAAGGCAGAATTCTTTTTTCCACTCCAATGGATTGCTCTGGCTGTTGCATGTCGTTCACGATCAACTTCAAGGCGTGATTGTCTTTCTTGGAGGTTTTCTCTTGCTCTGGCTGTTGCATGTTGTTCACGGTCAACTTCAAGGCGTGATTGTCTTTCTTGGAGGTTTTCTCTTGCTCTGGCTGTTGCATGTTGTTCACGGTCAACTTCAAGGTGTGATTGTCTTTCTTGGAGGTTTTCTCTTGCTCTGGCTGTTGCATGTTGTTCACGGTCAACTTCAAGGTGTGATTGTCTTTCTTGTGAGCTTTCCTGTTTCCGGGCTTCTTCATTTTTTCTGGCTGCTGATGTAGATCTGCCTAAACTTGTCCGTTTCTTTGGTGGCATGGTAAAGTTCTTCGGATTTTCAAAAACTGCAAAAAAACATTGCCACATCAACAACCATTACGCACTTTCTTTAACTGCTGACTATTCGCACAAACAGACAGGCTGACCGACTCTGTGTTGATACACACACACACACATTGTATATTGATGGAGGTTTCCCTCTCTCAATTCGAAGTCGTCCTAAAAAATAATTATATGTGAAGCTCAATCTTGACACAATGTGAAGCTCAAAATTTTCACGGCTGCGTTCTTTCCTGTAGTTTAATCGCGGTGCGATTTTATTGACCAAATAGATTCAGAAATCTTGACACAATGTGAAGCTCAAAATTTTCACGGCTACGTTCTTTTTGTAGTTTAATCGGGGTTTATATATATATACAGTATATATATATATATATATATATATATATATATATATATATATATATAATATATATATATTATATATAGCTGAGGTACCCGGCGTTGCCCGGGATTTTATTGACCATATAGATTCAGAAATCTTGACACAATGTCAAGCTCATAATTTTCTGTAGTTGTTGTTGTTGTTGTTGTTTAGCCGATCATCCCACCCTGATCGAGCAAGCTGGCGCGCCGGTACGCAGGTAACCAATCGCCCTCTCCGGAGTGGACCAGAGGTTCAGCGCACTAGTGATGTTGTGTTGTGTTCGTTGTTGTGCTAGAGCGGTACAGTCTGTCATAATGTGTTCAATTGTTTGTGGTGTGTCCTGGCACAGGTGGCAGGTGTCGTTTATGGAGTTGTCTAGTCTGTGTTTATATGTCCGTAAGTTGGGGGTGATGTCCACATCGGAATCGTGCTAAGTTAACTCGATCCGATCTGCTCAGGCTGATCTCTGACCTGTTAATGGGTGGCGGCTTCGCACCTAGGACCGCATTCTGACCGAGTCGTGTCAGTGCTTTGTGGGTTAGGTGTGTGTGTGTGTGTGTGTGTGTGTGTTTTCTGTACTGTGTGATGTTTGTGGGGCGTGGTATGGAATGAAGTATTTGGTTATAATGTGTCTCTGTTGTTACCTTAATAGTGCGAGGTGTTGGTGCATGATTGTATATGTAGTTTAATCGCGGTGCTGGGGCCTTCTGGCCCAGTAATTTATTAACACCCAGATAGCTAAGGTACCCGGCGTTGCCCGGGATTTTATTGACCAAATAGATTCAGAAATCTTGACACAATGTGAAGCTCAAAATTTTCACGGCTGCGTTCTTTTCTGTAGTTTAATCGCGGTGCTGGGGCCTTCGGGCCCAGTAATTTATTAACCTGGGGACCTAAGTTTCACCCCCACCACTCCCCATTACCCCACCCCTCCCCCATTACCCCCACCCCTCTCCCCCACTTACCCCCACCCCCAAAACCCCATCACCCCCTTTATGCCACTTGAGGCTAACCCCCTCCCCCATTACCCCACCCCTCCCCATTACCCCACCCCTTCCCAATTACCCCCACCCCTCTCCCCCACTTACCCCCACCCCCTCTCCCCCACTTACCCCCACCCCCCCCACCCTTCCCCCATTACTGCCCGGGATAAATTTCACAAACTTAAAATTAACAGACAAACAGACAGGCTGACCGACTCTGTGTTGACATTCTTCATCCCATAAGAGGTTCCCGTGCCAAATTTGGTAGCTCTAGGTCAAACGGTTTGCGCTTGCATAAAGGACAGACAGACAGACAGACAGACAGGCGGAAATATATAATAGAATATGAAGATATTGTAGACATCAATCGACCAGGGAAGCACTCCGAGGGGGTGGGGGAATGTTAGGCACGAGAAAGGGAGTGCTGGAACTTCCGTTTCTCCTGTCAATGTCTTCTTTAGCTGATCTTTTTCCCGAGTCTCGTATACCCTGTGAGCAGTCCAACATGCTTTCAAACACACGATTTAGCTACCGCTGTTCTTCACTACACATTCATACAATTTACACACTACACAATCTTTTCAAAATTTATAAAAAAAAAAAAGGCATGTGAGCCTCGGAGACCTTGATTTCGGCAATTTCCTTCTTTTATAAAGGGAGGAGGAGGCATTTTTGCGGGTGCTCGCCCTTGGCCTCTTCTTCCTGCATACAGTATATATATATATATATATTAACTCAGATTTGAAGTAAAATTTGATAGATAATTACAAATGCATAGTTTTGGTTGTTGATTTCAAGCCTTGGGCTGCAGTTGGGCATGGTCGAAAAAGAGAATGATACCATTTTACTCTGGAGAGACTTTTTATATTTTCATTTCTTATTGCTTTTATTTTTTGCAGTCATGACCAAAATATATTAATCCGTAATGGTGAATTATTAATTTTAAGTTTCATTTCACTCCTCCGTTATATATATATATATATATATATATATATATATATATATATATATATATATATATATATAATTTAAAAAAAAAGAGAGACCATTTATGAAAGGTTTGCTGAGAGAAAGGTTCATGAAATGAACATTTTTCCAACCTTCATCTCACGAATTTTTGAGGAATCTCATCACAAATTATATACAATTCTTTTTAAAATATGAAGAAATGGCACATCATAGAGAGAGAGAGAGAGAGGATTATACGGGGAAGCAGAGGGGGACAAGTGTCTTCTCACTACTTAGCAATCTTAATGTGAAATTCAAGCTTTAAAAAATAATATCTTAAAACCTAAAAAAGGTAGCTGAAAACCGATTTCGAATTAATATTTTTAATACTTCATAAAACTATATAAAACTTTTTTGAAATCTACTTAAGTAAATAACAAAATTGGTGGGAGAAAAGTCTTTAAGGGTTTTATACATACAAATAATTTGTTAATAATATATAAATTCCACTGATATCACTGCAGTGTATGCGATACTTTTCAAAGCAACTATACAAGGCCAGGAATGACCCTAGGCTAGAAAAGAAAGGTCCTAGGCCCTAGCCCCACTCAGCGCTGTCAGTAAGGATGGAATACAACAATGAAGAAAAAGTGTATCTTGTATCGTGGGCTATTTCTTATAATGTTATAATGTTATAATGTTTCAGACCAACAAAGACCCCAGGATCCACTCATGGCTGCTTGGCTGGTCCACCCAACTGTGTTCGCAACTGTGCATGTCCTCCGTGGTGGCGGAGGGGACCCACAATTTCACGTGGGCTCAGAACCACAAGAACACAAGAAATTTATGCAACAACTGCCTGTACATTGGCAACGACCAATTTTCGCAAAACTAAATAATTATCAAATTAAAACTAATTAATTATCGATTTAAAACTAATTAATTATCGATTTAAAACTAAAGATAGAATCTCTGGATCCAGAGGAAAAAGTCATAATTGACTACTATCCACAAATATGTTACACTCTATATCTATTTATAACCGACATGCAAATATATCAGATTCAAAGAATCCAGTCAATTTCATTACGGTATCCATCAATACTTAGTACCTTGCCAACGAAAAATAAGTCACGGTCCATATCGATTGCGGACCAAGTCAAAATTGTGAAGATAATTTCTTATAATAATTACTTATAATAATTTCTTATAATAATTGTTTATTTCAAGAAAAATATAATACACCACCACTAAATTCAACTATTCTTCGATACTGGAAGCTCAAAGTTTTGGAAACACGGAACCTGGTAAAAGATCGTCCAAGAAGCGGAAGGCCAGAAACGGCGACAGGAGACAACAACAAAGAAAATGTCCTGCCCAGTTTTCAAGTCGATCCAACAATTTCAACGAGAAAAGCCGCAGAGGAATTGGGTATTTCCAAATTTTCGGTAGCAAAAATATTTAAATCACAGGGGTACCACGATTACAAACCCATTTACTCTCAGCTCATATACTGTACGACGATGATTCTGATAGACGGCTGCAACCATTTTGTGGGGTAATAACATGCGACCCAGAAGTTATAAAAGACAATACTGTAATAATCCAGAAGTTATAAAAAATAATATTGTGGTATTTCAGAAGTTATAAAAAAAATAATATCTAATGATTGGAGCTGAATTAGAATTGGGTTATGGGTAACCATACAAAAGAGGTTGGGAACCACTGCCGGTTAGAATATTACATCATGAAACGTTAGAAATAAAGGTCGTGCCGAATTTCCTGCCAAAGGAAAAGAAAATTATAAAGAGAAAGTCAGAAGATTGAAGTTTTATCGATAATACCAATTTCTAAGATTGTTGGCAAATAACAAACACGATTTGCGCCAAACTTAAGTCATACAACAATTTTTATCATTGACAAGACCAAAACATCGACACTCTAAAACTAACTTAACCTGCTTAACCTAACCTAACTTAACCTAACCTAACCAGCATAACCTAACTATCTTAACCTAACCTAACTTAATAATAACTTGTCGAGTGACTGTCAAATCGATCAGATGTCGTAAGGCCGAGAAATTCAAGCTATAGGCTCCACAAATATATTCAGTCTCGTCTTTTTATCCAATATTTCATTTCAGGTAGTTATTCAATCCTTTAATAACTTTCATAACATCCGTAATTACACGTGTGTTGTATTCTCAAAGTTCTATTTGAAATGTCGTCCCTCAAAGTTCTAAGATACTTCATCAATTTTATTTTTTAAATCTAAGCCTATAACTTTAATAGCGCCTTAAAGTACTGTACTGTATATCTATTTTCATTAAATTTTTGTCTGGTCCTTCGCTCGTTTTTATAAACTTAATCAACTTTTACGGTCTCAAAGCTTATTAATACTTAGCTTAACATCTTGCTATCACTCAGATAATTAATTCAACTGATGTAATTTATTGTTCGCAGTTGAAAAGCTTCGACAGGTTGTGTTGGGCAAAATACTGCACGAAATAAAGTTCCATCATATTCAATTATAATTAAGATCTAAATATTAGTCAGAAGAGTAAGGCCGAAATTTCTGTTGCAAATAGAAAACTCTACTTTTACAGACTGACTATAGTTTGTAAGTATGGTTAAATGCACCTGTACACTAGATTCGTATTTTACGAAACATAATACGAGTAAAATTAACGATAGTACCAGTGTTCAGTGTGAACAAGAAAAGCAAGAATCTGCTGTGTCAGTTACGGAAGAAAATGAAGCCGCATTGTCAGAGCTGGACAGGGACACAAAAAAATATTAGTTCAACACAAAGCTTATGGAAAGGAATCCATTTCATGGCCTTGCAAATGCTGTGAAATTCAATGAAAACGGACAATACCAACCATATATAGCATTCCCAGCAAATGGAGGTAGGAACTTTGGAAAAAGAGTGGTATGCATCCTAACTTTGGCTCAAATATAGCCCGACGATGGATAGCTCATTTTGTTTCCCTTGCCCGCACATTTGGTGGAGGTGGGTACAAAGAAGAAGAAAGTGAATGTAAATTTGTTTAAAACCAAGTTGAAATCCCGACTAATAATGGCATACTAACAAAAATCTAAGATTAATGTCCATTACTATTGTTTATTAATTTCTCGTGTGTAATCTAGTATTAAAAACACATTTCTTGGGATTGTTCAGTTCTTATCTCTCATGTATAATATTGGTTTCTTTGCATGGTATTGGTATAATGCCTTCAATTGTGACCTCGCATTTATCATGTCAGTAGTGATAATTTAAGATTAATACATACTTTAATTATTAATAATACTTATTTACTTAGTTATTTATTTATTATTAATTAATAACAACTAGCTGTTTATTTTTAATAAGAGCCCATTAAAGCCTAAACCTTAAGGGCCAAATTAAACAAAATAAATAGTCGAACTTCACAATTATTCATGTCATTGTAAATTGTAAAACGAATGTATTTATATTATTATTAATAAAAGTTAATAATTAATAAAAGTTTTCGTACGAAAGGATTTTCAGTTTGGTAAAAAAAAAAAATGAAAGATCACCAAAAAGCAATGATCATGTTTCTGTCGCTCTGAAGCTTTCTTCTTTCAAATATTCCCCAAAGAATGACAGTGTTGCTACTAAAATAAGTACGAAGCTTTCAGACAGGTGCAGGAAAACAGGCAATACTTAAAGGCTGTTTGCCAAAGTTTAATTTTCTGTGGACGTGCCGGAATTGCACTACGTGGTCACGAGGAGAATGCATGCTCTTCTAACCAGGGAAATTTGTAAAAAAAGTTAATGGAACTAAGGGTAGATGAGAACTCTACAATCGAGCGTTTTTGTAAAAAATGGAAGAAATCGTTTAGTTATGTTCGAGGGCAGCATGTGAATGAGCTAATACCAATAAACGATCAAATAACGAGTGAAATCGCGCAGCGAGTGCGAAAAAACGTAGACATGTTCTCTATAATCGCGGATGAAACATAGGATAATATGATATAAGTAGACACAAACAGATTGCAGTTGTACTCGTATACGTTGACAGTAAATTTACCGGCTACGATCAGTAAATGATAACTAAAATAATAACTGTGATAAATAATTTTAGTTTGAACTACAATCGGAACTTTGATTGTATTTTCAAGCAATTATGAAATTTGGGATGGATGATTTATTTTTCTAAATAGATCTTTATGTGAATTATTCGATAATAATAAAATGGTAGAATTATTATTATTATTATTATTATTATTATCAAGGAATAAAGCTACTTTTACGCAGTAGACAACGTGTTTTATAAACAGATGGGAATAAAAAATGTAAATGAATAAAAAAGTATAAACAAGGAATTTGACCATGCTACATTGTACCGAGTGTGCATCCATAATATTGAGGGGTTTATAGATGGATCAACATTATAAAAATTAATATACAAAAATAGAAAAAAATAGAGGAAGGGGGAATAATTCTGATGAAATTCAATGGAATCCTAAAGGTTTATTATTCTTCGTTGTACTTCGATGGGGAATGAGAGCAGCAGACATTCGCTCTTACGGAATTAATAATGAATATATAAGAAAGAGAGTGGAGGCGAAGTTAGCCAACTGCGAAGATAATGCCAGGAAAGTAATACAAGAAAAACTGGAAGGTATCGATAGGGAAATACAAACCCTGACTAAAGACCATACAGAGATGGAAGAGGAAAAGGCGGTAGAAGCAATAAAGGACAATCCAAAATACTTCTATAGCTATGCGAAAAGGAAAACAAAAAAGCGCGCCGCTATCGGGCCCTTAAGGAAGAGAAATAATGAACTAACCGACGATCTAAAAGAAATATCTAAAACATTGAGATCCCAATATGAATCAGTTTTCAGTACCCCAAAAAGTGACAAAGCGATGCATTCTTTGAAGAGAAATTACACGGAGAGTGTATAACAGACTGATTTTACCCCAGAAGATATAGCGAGAGCTGTAGGATAAATGAAACCACATTCAGTTGCAGGTCCGGACAACTGGAATGCATTATTGATTAAAATCTGTAAAAATGAAATAGCTACACCTTTATCCTGGATATGGAGAAGATCCCTAGACACTGGGGAAATACCGAGCATCTTGAAAAGAGCGAACATTGTCCCTATATATAAAGGAAGGGGTAGATCTCAAGCAAAGACCTATAGACCAGTGTCATTGACGTCCCACCTCACCAAAGTATTTGAAATAATAGTTAGAGAGAAAAATCTACGATTTCTTGGAGACACTGGAAAGATTCAACGAAACTCATCACGGATTCCGATCAGGTAGATCATGCTTACCAGACTAATAGAGCACTATAACAATATCCTAGATGCACTGCAAGACAACTACGATGTCATATACACTGATTTTGCTAAAGCTTTTGATAAATGTGATCATGGCATAATAGCACATAAAATGAAATATATAGGAATAACAGGCAAAGTGGGAAAATGGATCTACAACTTCCTCAGAGAACGTCAGTAGTATGCCCGCAAAAAGGTAGAGCGCAGGAATATTGCAAATGTTACGTAATGTTGCAAGATTGCCAACCCCCCTGTGTGTGTGTGTGTGTGTGTGTGTGTGTGTGTGTTCTTCAGTTTTTGACTCTCTGTGTGTATATATATATATATATATATCATTCAACTCCATTTGTTGTGTACCCCACAATGTGCGTGGGTTGGGCGGGTGGGTATTTGTCGATGTTTAATGGATCTGAAAACATGAATTGATGAGAAGTTGTTTTAGCTTTAATGTAAAAATGTATTTACTCTGCTTTCTATAAAAATTAACAGTCGTTCTCCGCCACACATGATCGCTTGGTGTAGGAGGGAAATGCTCTCTCGCGCTCTCCACTGCACATAGTCATGTACGCCCGGCTCATCTGGTCTAATATGCAGTCTAATTTCTTCATTCTACCATATCTCAAGAGTTGAAATTTCTTGGTGTTAAACATCCTACTGTTGTCTTCTGTTGTCCTCTCCTCACACCAGGGCCAAGCAGGTGGCCGTCCGTTATAAGGAGTTGCTTGAGCACGCGTCCTCTGAGATATTTACAGGTGATCTCTTGAAAAGAGGCAACAAACTAATACAGACGAAAATAAAAGGTGATGTACAGTGTAAAGAAACTTTATTATTCACACCTTGTAAATTAGCAAAGCTACCCAAGGTAATGAGCGTATCCGCTGAAGTTTCAAAAGGATATTTCCCTTACACATTCCTCAATAGCGAAACTTTAAATTACGTAGGACTACCTCCACCCAAACATTACTTTAACTATGAATATATGAGCACAGACGAGCGTGAAGATTTTGACCGATACTACAACAGTTTTAATGAATGTAGTCCTTATAATATAGCTGATGAATGTGAGCGTTATTGCGTGAATGATGTGCGCGTGCTTAGAGTACGTTTCCAAGCCTTTAGAAGGATGTACATATGCCGTTTCAAATGCAAGCCGGTGCAAATCGCAACCACCATCGCATCATTATGTTTTACGGTGTTCAAGAATAACTTCATGCCTAAAGACACCTTAGCCATTATCCACAGAAACAACCCCGCAGTTATGGAAACAAGGCTATTTACTGGCTCATACACCAACAGCAGCAGAGAGGTGTATACATAAAGCATGGTCGCAACACGGGTGAAGTACCCATTAAGGTTAATGGTCGTGTTTTTTGGGTTGATGGTCTAAGTGAAAACCGTGCCACTGGTGAGAAGACTGTGTACTCCTTTAACGGTTGCTGGTGGCACGGGTGCCCCCGTCCTGAGTGTGGGATCGTAGGAGATATCCACGGTAGATCGCCAGCCGACAGTCTTGCATGGATCCGCACTCGCGATCAACTTATAGGATCCAAGTTCACTCACAGTCTTGTGGGAACATGAGTATGATGCACGGATGGAGACAGACGGACAGTACCGTAAAGAAATAAACACGATCAAGCGTTCAATGGTGCTGGATCCTCTCAAATACGGTGATAGCTTGTTCGGATGGCGTACAAAGCCCTTCAAGCTATACTTTCCGCCTACGGAGTGCGTGAAGCTCCATTACTACGACTTCTGTTCTTTATATCCCTACGTGATGAAGAACAATCCGTACCCCATAGGTGCGCCTGAGAAACTGGTGGGGCCTGACCTACTCACCATCAGAGTTCTCAAGAAATTTAAACGGGTACTATTTCTGCCTTTCTTTCGTAGACGTACTCCCCGTACTCGTAGACTCTATTACATGCGAGTTTAGCGTTTTGCACCGTTAACACAAAGAATATATATATATATATATATATATATATATATATATATATATATATATATATATATATTCCCTGTACTAATATGATTATACGTTTCGTATATTTTCAATATATTTAATGTAACTGTATATATTTTTCCTGTACTAATATGATTATACGCTTCGTATATTTTCAATATATTTAATATATCTGTATATTTTTCCTGTACTAATATATTGATAATGCACCGTTTGGTATGATTATATATTTCCCGTTCATGATGTTATTATTTGACCATATATATTAGTGATGGATCGAGTGGTCGGTTTTTCACAACCGCGGTTGCGATTGTGTTTGCGGTTGTCGAATTTTTTCCAACCGCGGTTGCGGTTGCGGTTATCATATACTAGGAAAAATGCGTAATTATTAACTGGATTTAGCCACTATAGTGCGATTTAGCCACACTTGGTACATAATATATACTAAATAGTATTTATTTAGTAAATACCTTATGTTGAACACAAGTTTTGCAATACACCGCTACCGCTATTTGTGTGTTGCAAAACTTGTGTTCAACATAAGGTATTTACTAAATAAATACTATTTAAATGAAGTATATTCTAAACTTATATAGCTATTATGAAAGAATAGGTCAAATTAATTAAAACCATATTTTGCACTAAGTGTGTTACCAGGATGAGGGACGAGGACCCATCGCACTGTTCATCCCACCTACCACTTTCCCCAGCCTCCACCCATTGGAAAGTTATGGATTATTATTCATTTGAAAAACTGATGTCAAACTTAATGACAGGCAGTGTGAATTTCAAGAATAATATTTTTGCTGCATTTTCACCTTACAACCGCAACCGCACTTATGGAACGGCGGTTGCGGTTACGGTTGCGGTTGTGAATTTTTGTGCGGTTGTAGTGCGGTTGCGGTTGCGGTTATTCGATCCATCACTAATATATATATACCCGTTGTATATCCATTAATTCGTCTAAATAAACAGAATGATGTATTGGCGTTTTATTTATTCCTTGAACACAATTATATCATCTGATTGGTTTTAAGGCGGATTTCTAAGGCGTAATATATGTTAAATAAATAAGTGCAAACTGGCAACTCATACGCCAACTGAGAAAGGGAGATAAACAACATGAATGAGCGTTGCAATAATCGTTTAATAGGTCTGCCTATTGGTCGTATTTAGGGACGGTCTACCAGGAGTTGGCTTCACTACCAATCGTTTGGACGCTTGGTTGTAGACCTTGTATCGGATACGCTGCGCTAATGGGGTGAGCTCCTAAAAAGTCGTAGCCCTCATCGCCTTTTGATGGGTGAGCTCCTTTTAAAAGTCGTAGCCCTCATTTCATCATCTGTTGGAGCTCCTAAAAGTCTATACGATTGTTGGTGATGCTTTTGTGTGTGTGTGTGTGTGTGTGTGTGTGTGTGTGTGATAATAGGGGCTTTATGGACGTACAGTCGTGTGTGTGTGTGTGTGTGTGTGTGTGTGGTAATAGTGGTGTACAGTCGATGAGTGTATGCATGCTTTTAATTCGTTCTATATACAGCCAATTATGCCTTCTAAGAAAAGCCAATTGGCGGATTAATATATGCAAATAAACGCAAAACGGCAACTCAGCCTTCTAAGCCAACTGGCTGAATAATATATGCAAATAAACAACGCAATCCTCAGCCTTCTAAGCCAACTGGCTGATTAATATATGCAAATAATTAAATACATGGCGCAATTCTCAGCCTTCTAAGCCAATCGGCTGATTAATATATGGAATAATTTAATACATGGCGCAATCCTCAGCCTTCTAAGCCAACTGACTGATTAAGACATAATATATGCTTTAATTAAATAAACAGCGCAATCCTTAGCCTTCTAAGCCAACTGACTGATGGCTCCCGCTGGCTCTGGCTGGGGAGGGGGGGTTGGCACTCTTGAAACATTACGTAACATTTGCAACATTCCTGCACTCTACCTTTTTGCGGGCATACTACTAACGCCTACAGGTCGTCAAAATTCAAGGAATATCGTCAGAATCGGAAGTATGCAGCTCAGTATCACAAGGTACAGTACTGGCTCCACTCCTGTTCATTATCATGCTAACAAACATAAGTAGCATGACCGCAAAATGGACGAGTGCAATGCAAATGTTGCAAGAGTGCCACCTCCACCCACCCCCTTTCTTGCAAGGCACCTCATAGTGCCAACCCACCGCCCCCTTTGTTGCAAGGCACCCCATAGTGCCGACTCCCCACCCCCTTTGTTGCAAGGCACCCCCTAAATGGGGTAGAGGAATGTTGCAACTTGGAGGCGGAGTTATCCCCCTAGCTGCAATGAACCCCACTGGGGGACACCTAACCTAAGAGAGAGGAGAGAGAGGAGAGGTGTTCCCCTGGCAGGAGCCAAGCGCATATTAAGACTTTACCCGAGCGGCCGTTGTCTTATAGGGCCCCTAATCAGCCAGCTGGCTTAATCAGCCAGTTGGATTATCTGGCTGAGTTACCAGATTGCGTTGATTATTTAATTAAAGCATATATTATGGCTTAATCAGTCAGTTGGCTTAGAAGGCTGAGTTGCCAGTTGCACTATTTATTTAATTAAAGCATATATTCTTGTTTAATCAGCCAGTTGGCTTAGAAGGCTGAGTTGCCAGTTTGCACTATTTATTTAATTAAAGCATATATTCTGGCTTAATCAGCCAGTTGGCTTAGAAGGATGAGTTGCCAGTTTGCGCTATTTATTTAATTAAAGTATATATTCTGACATAATCCGCCATTTGGCTTAGAAGGTTGAGTTGCCAGATAGCGCTATTTATATAATTAATGCATATATTCTGGTTTACAAATCCGCTTTAGAAGCCAGCCAATTGATATAATTAAATACCGTGTACAAACAAAAAGGATTAAATAAAACAACATTACATCATTCTGTTTATTTAGGCGAATTAATGGAAATATATAGAAATATACATTGGAGAGAGGTGTCGGGAGTTCTCTGTGATCGTAGGATGCTGGTGAAGCTGAAAGGGAAGGTCCTCAAAACAGTGGTTAGACCAGCCATGTTCTACGGAATGGAGACGGTGCCAATGAAGAAGACTAGTGACAGAAAGATGGATGTGGCTGAAATGAAGGTGTTGCGATGGATGGGCGGTGTAACTAGAAGGGATCGAATCAGAAACGAACGCATTAGAGGAACGGTGAAAGTAGTAGAGGCGTCAAGAAAAGTCCAAGAAGCCAGACTGAGATGGTATAGGTGCATGATGAGAAGAGAGGAGGATTACGTAGGACGTAGGGTGCTGGAAATGGAGGTGCCGGGACGGAGAAGAAGAGGTAGGCCGAAGACGAGGTGGAGGGATTACGTGGCGGCAGACATCCGGGAGAAAAATTTGGACGAGGACATGGTGCATGACAGAAGAGAATGGAGGAGACTCATCAAGAACAGCGACCCCCATATAGAGATGGGATTTAAGCTGCAGAAGAAGATAGAAATATACATTGGAATATATATGATCAAAAATAATAATAGCATACGGACGATGAATATAAAGGGTGTCAGGAAATGATTGCCCCCCCCCTGTACAGAAGAAACTGAAAGGAATAGAAAAAAACAGACAAAACCACGCGAAAGAGCGTTTAATTTTGAATAAAAAACACTTGTTTTAATATCGGGTGTTGCCCCCATTTGCAGCTCTGACGGCCATTAATCGACGGGGGTATGATCCCAGAAGTGTCTCAAAGAGATCGGTATCATGACTCATTTCTTCAAGGACTTCGTTGATCTTTGCAGTCATAATTTTTGTTGAATACCGATTCTGAATGGGTTGTTCCAGCATTAAGGACTCCACCCGATCCTTCATGATGGATCCGACATGTTCACAGACATTAAGATCGGGAGAATTGCCAGGCCATTCATTATTTCCGAAAAAATCGATGTTATTGTCCTTAAGCAGTTGTTGAGTCGCAAGTGCTTTCATACAGGGGGCTTTGTCGTGAAGAAAGGTTGCCTGTTCAACATCCAAAACACACTCGGGGTCTTTCAAAAACGGAATTACATGTTGGGCAAAAATTACATTTCGAAAATAAGGCCCATCCCAACTGGTTCCTCTTGGTTTGATAACCCAGATGAGCTTCCGAATAGAGAACATAATGAAAACACCCACACATGCTGGATTTTTTACTATTTCTCGATACTTCTGGTCATCTGGGACTTCATCAGGAGTTGTTGCCCAAACCCGATCATTCTGAAAATTTGGTTTTCTGGAGACATAAACGAAGAATTCATCGCTGACAACCAAGTGAAGGAAATCGTCTTCCGTCCATTCCTCAAGATAATCACAAAACCATAGCCGATCTTCAATATTAAGATCACTCTTCCGTGGCTTAGCTATTTCATGCCAAGCACTCAAGCCTTGGCGAACTCAAAATTGATGCACAAGTTGCCGATTGACTATCTTACCACGACGGATAAGTATCTCTTTCGCTACCTCAGAGCAGCTCTTCTTTCGGCGCCGTGATGCAGCAAGCACAATGTCTTTCGATTCTTGAGATAATTTCTCCGGTCTTCCTCCTCGAAATTCTGTTTCACAATCTTCAGGATTCTTATTCCAATTCCTTTTGACAAAGTCTTCTGATCTTTTTAATCTCTCAGCCACCCAGTGTCGAGTTATGAAAGTTGCACCAGCTTCCTTTGCTTCACGAAATGTGACAGCTCGAATGCGGTCAAGAACTCGCTTTTTCTTTGAATCGTTCAAAATAGATGATGCTATGGTTTCTGTGGGGAAAAAAATGGTAAGAATTAAAATCACAGGAACAGAATATAATGGTTTTTATTTAGATTTTAACGCTCTTTCAAGTGGTCTCGCCGGTTTTTATCTATCTCTTCTAGTTTTTGCTCTACAGGGGGGGGCAATCATTTCATGACACCCCGTATAATAAATATACACTGGAATATATATATATGATCAAAAAATAATAATAGCATCACGAACGGGAAATATATAATAAAAAATATACAAAACGTTGTATTACACTAGGCAACAAAGGTTTTGTTACAGAAGACAAAATAGGTGCTCCTAGCTAATTTCGGTATGCTGATTTCAAATCTATAATTAGATTTTTTCTATCACGTCTAGATTTTGTGTAAAATGCAAATCACTTTTAGTAAAATTTTCTACCACGTCCAGATTTTGGTTTTAATCGGCTTAATGCCAGTAATATGAAACTTGCTTTTCAAGGTTAAAGCAATTTTTTTTGACAACTATATACAAATTCGAACAATTTTGATAAATAAAATTTATCCCGAGTTGGCAACACTGAGTCAAGAGCATAGTAACGGGCAACGGCCCAACGGTCAGTCGCTACGTGACATCAAGCAGAACGGTTGTTGAAGCTCTCTGCTGATGAGCAAGTGACAGGTTGTGGTGACTTGTGTGTTTTTATAGCATTTGTTTTGTACTACGGTGTGTATTTCTTTTTATTTTGCACATCGTAATAATTACTTTCTACGTTTTTTCAGATATTGTATGGTAATTCAAAATGGCATCAAATAGACGTGCTTGTGTAAATCACCCAGACAACTTCTGCTTTGTCTGTGGACAATATACACCTAAGCCACAACGTAGAAACATAACAACAAAGATTAAACTTGCCTACAAGTGTTATTTTGACGGTAAGTTAGGAGACCAACAGAGGGACTGGGCACCACATATTTGCTGTGCACAGTGCAATGCAATGTTAATAGCTTGGATGAATGGTAAAAGAAAAGCTATGCCGTTCTCAGTCCCCATGGTTTGGCGTGAGCCGAAAAATCACTTCAATGATTGTTATTTTTGTTTGACAAAGATTGCTGGTTTCACAAAGAAAAACAAATCAAAGATCACGTACCCAAACTGCGAATCAGCAATGAAACCAGTACCACATGATGAAACAAATCCACCACCAGTTCCACCAGCAACGATAACAGACAGCAGTTCATCTGAAGATTCTGCTAGTGATATAGAAACAGGGAAAGATGCATATATGTTCCAGATGCAAATATTTCCCCACATTTGTTAAGTCAAGCGGAGTTAAATGACTTAGTGCGCGATTTGGAATTACCAAAAGAAAAGGCAGAGTTGCTTGGTTCAAGACTTCAAGAATTTAATCTTCTCCAACCAAACACCAAAGTTTCCCATTTCCGCCATCGCCATTTGCAGTTTTCATCATTTTACTTACAGGAAGAAAACGTTTGTTTCTGCCACGATATCAGTGGTCTGATGCAAGGGATTGGCTGTCGCTATGATCCAAAAGAATGGAGACTGTTCATTGACTCTAGTAAAGCTAGCCTTAAAGCTGTATTACTGCACAACGGCAATGAAAAACCTTCAATACCTGTAGCACATGCCACTGGCCTTAATGAGACTTATGAATCGATGAAACTGCTGCTAAGACTCATCAAATATAAGGACCACACATGGAATATTTGTGGCGACCTTAAAGTTGTATCATTACTTCTTGGGTTACAGTTGGGCTACACAAAGCATATGTGCTTTTTGTGTCTATGGAACAGCAGAGATGACAAGAACCACTACAAAAAACATGATTGGCCATCTAGAACTGAACATGTTGTTGGTAAATACAATGTGAAACACCCAGCACTTATTGACCCTCAGAAAGTACATCTTCCACCACTTCACATTAAACTTGGCCTTATGAAAATTTCGTGAAGGGTATGGATCATCAAGGTAGTGGTTTCCAATATTTAAAGGATAAATTCAAAGGAATATTGACAGATGCTAAGCTAGAAGCTGGAGTTTTCACTGGACCACAGATCCGCAGTGTCATCCACGACTCATCGTTTCCATCTAACCTAAATGAGAATGAACTAGGAGCATGGACATCTTTCGTTGAAGTTGTCAAAAATTTTCTTGGAAACCACAAAGCTGAAAACCACCGTAAACTCGTAGAAAACATGCTTAAATCTTATGAAATAATGGGATGCAGAATGTCTTTGAAAATTCATTTTTTACATTCTCATCTTGACTTCTTCCCGGCCAACCTTGGGGCTGTAAGTGACGAGCATGGTGAGCGCTTCCACCAACAGATCTCAGTTATGGAAAACAGATACCAAGGTAATTTCAACCCAAATATGATGGGAGATTATTGTTGGTTCCTGCAGAAGGAGAGCTCGTCATCCTACAAGCGACAAAGGAAGAGGACACACCAAAGTTTCACTTAAGAACAGGAATTTGCCTTTCAGTAGTAACAACAAAATACTAACGCGCTTTGGGTTGATGGTTGGGCGCAGGGTGGTAACTCCGCCAGCGGAATTCCGCTGTCTGTCTTAAGCCAGAATAAAGGAGGAAAGACATCCCTGTTCACTAATTATTTAAGTATGCTTAACATAAAACGTGGCACGGAAAAGTAGCTTAGACGGCTTTCGTAATAGAAGCGGGTGAGAAAAAAAATGAAAAATAGGGGTTTTCGGTTACACAAAATCTGGACGTGATAGAGAAATTTTGATATCAGATCTGAAATCAGCATCAGCGCTTTAGTAGGAATCAGTAGTTCACGTGTCTGTAACAAACAAAAGGTGAAATTTGTTGCCTAGTGTTATCAATATATTAGTACAGGAAAAATATAGTTATATTAAATAATTAAATATATAATCAATAATATAATAATATACGAAACGTATAATCAAATGCATAGTAGTACAGGATATATATATATATATATATATATATATATATATATATATATATATATATATATATACAAATTAAATAAATAAATATACATCCTTTATGTTCTACGGGTTATATTAAATAATTAAAAATAATAATACACGAAACGTATAATCAATTGCATATTAGTACAGGAAATATATATAGACACAATTAAATAATTAATATACATCGTTTATGTTCTACGGTGAAAAACGCTAAACTCACACGTAATAGAGTCCACATCCACATCGATATTACTTTGTACTACGTGGTAAAACCGTCCAAGCAACACTTCACTGTTTAACTGATACGGAGGTCTACACTCGACATAAATGGCTTTCATATCATTCAATACTATTTCTGTGCCTACTTTACATCCGGTTGGCAAGTTATCTTTAAACCCGGCTAGAATACAATCAAAAGCACGCAGAAAGAGGTCATCGTTAACCACAACATCATTATTAAATACAAGTTTATAAACAAGCCTTTCTGATCGAGGGTTTTTTCTTACCGTCCCGAGCTTTTCAATCGTGAACTCTTCTTCACTCTGCATAGCGGCAATTGAAATAATCTTCCAAGTCGTAACGACAGCTATTCATTCAGGGTGAACAGTGTAGGTGAGCTCAGCCCTGTACCGCTCAAGTCCTTTGTACCAAAGTTCAGGATGTTTCGAAGAATCTAAACCTTTTAAACATGCATCCAGCTCTAGGCCATACTCGCCTTGTTCATTCCTACATTCGATAAATCCGTCTAGCAGAGCGGTGTAGACGTATTCAAGAACCGTGTCATAATAAATCATATCCGTAACACGAGCGTCTAATATAGGCTTCAGCTTGCGGAATCCGACGATTTCAAACATTCTGTCGAAGATGAAACGGTTTCGCGTAGGGACAAGAACGTTATTATCAGATGCGTTCTTCCACATCAGTCGTATATCAATGCATGGCTGTTCGTTATTTATACACAACGTGCAAACAACGGCATATGAGGGGCCGTCACTAATCTGCTCTCTTCTTGTACCTACACCTGAAGGTATTTTATAACGGTCCTCTCCCTACTTCTCAACTATCACGAAGACTCTATTCATCTCCTCAACACTTAAATAAATAACATTACGTTTGCTTGCTTGCCTGCAAATCGTTTCAAGTACATAGTTAATGGTGCCGGTTTCACGCCTGAACACGCGCAATGACTTCGTCACGGAGACATCGTACGAGGCGTTGAGAATGCTTCTCAAAGGAAGTTCCATCGTATTCGCACGTCCAATCGGTTCAAGCTCTGAGATGACTCTGAGCCACAGGTGGACGGATCGGCTCGACGGGCGGAAAGAGTCACGCTGATGAGACGTGTACGGGCTTGTTTGAACTTGTGTGTTTCGTGAGGTACACGGGTGAGCGGCTCGCTGGGGGGAGCGCGCCACTGCTAAAGCGTGTATAGGCTTGTTCGAACACTTGTGCTCTTGGACAAAGAGAATTTTCCACTACATGAAAAATATCGACTTTAATGTCTTACTACTCACCAGACGTTCATTTCCACAAACTAAACATCTTCACAATCCGGCGCACTATTTGAGAGAAACATATATCCATATTTGTCCTTTTTGTTTAACAAGCGATACTCGTCTCTAAAGTCTGTTAAAAACTCACACAGCCCATTAGCCACAACCTCACTACAAACCTCATCATGATATATATTAATATAGTGGTAAAAATACTTAAGATTCTCCATGATGACAAGATTTACATTCTCAACCGTAGGGTACGAGTAGTCGGTATGGTGTAACATGACATAATATCGCTTGTCACACCACTCATCAACAAGACTCACTATCCATAACCGTTGCTTATCTTCTGAACGTGTTGCTTCTTCTACTTCGCGGTATATGTGAGCCTTTATAAAGGTTAGGTCTATAACATACTTCAATACATCGTCTGTACTACGAAATCCTACAATGCCCTCGCCAGAATACCCGTAGAGTATTTGAACATCTTGGTCCTTCGCACGGCTCAATGTAGCCTTAAAAGTGGCAAAGGAGGGGGGAATAGGGAGTTTTTCAGTATCCACCACATCTTGGCACTTTGCCGAATACCACTTCATAAATGTTGAACACGCAATATTAAAGGTAGCCATTACTATTTTTCTTCTACGCGGGAGAATACACGTCTGAGCTCAAGGGTATGCAGAGGTCAACTGAGCACGCAGGGATAGAGGCATGCTCAGGTAGCGGCAGGACTCACGTTGCCGGTCTTACAGTGGGCGGGACTTAGCTTTTTACTGTACACACACACACGCACGCACACAAAGGAGAAAGTGAAACGTTAATTGAAACACGATTTATTTAATAAACGAAATATTCAAGGTATATATATTTACAAATACGTGCAATAAATACGTTAACAATAGACATATCAAAGATTATGGTATCCAAAGGGCACGGTATCATAGGTACCAGGCACCTGGTAACGTTTCCTATAGGTGTTACGGCACACCTTTGTACCCCTAAGTTCCTTCACGCCCCCAGCTTCTGTGCCCGAAAATTGTGGGTACCTACAGTCAGTTGGGTAGCTGGTCATCCTCATCATTCAAGCGCACTAGTTCCCTCAACGAATCAAACTTAACGACCCGCCGATTCGCATGGTTAAGCGTGATACCCTTAGCCTTCACGATATACTTCGTATCATCCCCCACCCTCACCCGTACCCCATAGGTTTTTGGCCCTGTTGACACAAACGAGTATGCGTATGCGATGTCTCCATACTCATCCTTGATCTCGTCAGTTAGCTCTCCGAGGAACTCCCCAATAGCGGGCATGTATTCACCTTCCCTCGCTGTGAATATCACGCTATCTGTGTCAGCGTACAAAACCCGCCGCCCAAGAGAATGCAATAGGCCTTAAAGTTTGATGCGTGCGTAGGCTGTTGTGAAGCTGGCTACAGGTATGTTTGTAACCCGTGAGGTATCTGTGGCCAATTCGGTATTGTTGTACTTTATTATGTAAGTATTACCTACATTCACAATCTCCGTGACCTCTTTATCGGGAGCGTTGGCATAATCCCAGACTTCACTATAACTTTGTGCCAAATGAACGTTCCCTTTGCCAGTATTCTGTGCAAATTTTCCACAAAGCCTGTTTAGACACAACTTTGCACTAAAGCGCTTGCCAGGGTTCTTTACAATTTGGGAATGGTGAAGCCGTATACCTTCATGGTCACGGTAACGTTGAATATAAGCCGTTTTTTCATCTTCCGTATCAAACCCTCGCGGATATCCTGACGCCTCAACCTTATCCTTCAAAAAAGCGTTTATATGTGGTGTGAAAAGGTTGGGTAGCTTCTGAAACCTCCACACCTCATGTACTGTATCTTCATTATTCTATACCCATGACGAACGGCTAGGGCCAGCTCAAGGCTTGTGTATACACCTCTGATCTTACGCTGGTGGGGTATGGTCACAATCACCATTGTTCTCTCTGCGCACTTCACGCACAGGGGAAACATGAGTTTGTGATCTATAACGATGGGGTAAGATCGGCATCCATAAATCGCGAGGGGGGAGCACGTCTACTAAAGAGAGTCCAAAGTAGCGCTCATTCACGTTGGCTGAAAACTCCTCGATGATCAGTATGGTGGGACCCACCATCTTTTCAGGTGCACCTACGGGGTACGGATTGTTCTTCATCACGTAGGGGTATAAAGAGCAGAAGTCGTAGTAATGGAGCTTCACGCACTCCGTATGCGGAAAGTATAGCTTGAAGGGCTTTGTACGCCATCCGAACAAGCTATCACCGCATTTGAGAGGGTCCAGCACCATTGAACGTTTGATCGTGTTTATTTCTTCACGGTACTGTTCTACTGTCCATCTGCCTCCATCCGTGCATCATACTCATGCTCCCACAAGAATTTGTGAGTGAACTGGGAGCCTATAAGTTGATCGCGGGTGCGGGGTCCACGCAAGAGAGTCGGCAGGAGATCTACCGTGGATATCTCCTACGATTCCACACTCAGGACGGGGGCATCCGTGCCACCAGCAACCGTTAAAGGAGTACACAGTCTTCTCACCAGTGGCACGGTTTTCACTTAGACCATCAACCCAAAAAACACGACCATTAACCTTAATGGGTACTTCACCCGTGTTGCGGGCATGCTTTATGTATACACCTGTCTGCTGCTGTAGGTGTATGTTCCAGTAAATAGCCTTGTGCCCATAACTGCAGGGATTGTTTCTGTGGATGGCTAAAGTGTCTTTAGGCATGAAGTTATTCTTCAACATCGTAAAACATAATGAGGCGGTGGTGGTTGCGACTTGCAACGGATCGAATTTGAAACGACCTATGTGGGCACATCCTTCTAAAGGCCTGGAAACATACTCTAAGCACGCGCACATCATTCACGCAATAACGCTCACATTCATCAGCTATATTATAAGGATTACATTCATTAAAACTGTTGTAGTATCGGTCAAAATCTTCACGTTCATCTGTACTCATACATTCATAGTTAAAGTAATGTTTGGGTGGAGGTAGTCCTACGTAATTTAAAGTTTCGCTAGTGAGGAATGTGTAAGGGAAATATCCTTTTGAAACTTCAGTGGCTACGCCCATCACCTTGGGTAGCTTTGCTAATTTACAAGGTGTGAATAATAAAGTGTCTTTAAACTGTACATTACCTCTTATTTGCATCTGTATTAGTTTGTTGCCTCTTTTCAAGGGATCACCTGTAAATATCTCAGATGACTCGTGCTCAAGCAACTCCTTATAAAGGAACTGTGTATCAAATTTCGCCCCGTTATGGGCAAGAATATACAGTCATTTTTTGGATGGGGACACAAAGAGTTTCACAGGGCTATCGTGGGCATTCGTTTTAAAAACGTTTGTCCGTTTTCCACATTTGTGACACTCATCACACTCGATCGTCATACACTCATCACAGATAGTCTGGCTCACAAGTAAATGTGGAATAACCTCTTTGGTTTCAGCGTTCGTGTATATTTCTATATCGTAGTACAGTTATACAAGGGCGGTTTTTAGGCTTAGCATCTTTCATATAACACATGCTTTACTCCATCCGCCTTATATATCTCATGGCATGTAGAACAGTGAATTTCATCACATTTATGCGTGAATTTTCCCCAATTATCTATCATGTGAAACATACCACATTCGCAGATTCTCATTTTCCTGCACGTGCCATTTGATTTATGGAGCTCAAAACAGTTATTATTGAAAAATGTACGTCTACACACATCACAATCCCTCTTCTCAGCTTCAACTATACGGCTTTCACATTTGGAGCTTTTACACTGCTCATATACCATGTGGCAATCTTTACAATGTTTCAATATATCATCCGCAAACTCGATACACCCTTTGCACAAATCATGACGTCGTCCATATTTTCGACTGTTATCATAACTCGCGTAAAGGCCCCTTATATTACGGATGGGGAGATACGTTGTTCCTGA
Source organism: Bathynomus jamesi (assembly GCA_023014485.1). Classification (NCBI taxonomy): domain Eukaryota; kingdom Metazoa; phylum Arthropoda; class Malacostraca; order Isopoda; family Cirolanidae; genus Bathynomus; species Bathynomus jamesi. The sequence goes on along the minus strand of JAJOZX010000041.1, from coordinate 844,346 downwards.
CAGTCCTAAAATAAGTAGGGGTCTTGTACGATCTCTCACACAGCTTTTAAAAGCATACAAAGCTCTACGACGATCATCCAGTCCAAATACAACTATACGAACATTCATTTCCTGTTCTACCCTTCTCAGCTCTTCAGGACCCATATTTCAGTCAAATTCAAGTTTACTGTCTAAAGCTAGTTTACGGGCACGCTCCACTACCATAGGCAACCAAATGTTTTCGATCCGTGTATTTAGTACAGTAAACATACGGGCCAAGACTACTGCTATAAAGCCGCAACCACGATTGACATTTATATGCTGTCTATAAATAGCCTGAAAATTGAAGTTAAGAGTATAAGGTGTGGCACTATGACCCGCAACACGGAATACACGGTCAATATTTACCGTGAAGTTGTCCATATTGAAGGATATACTAGTTTGAGAGGCATGCATTATACGGCCTCATATATACTCTATATCTTCAGCTGCCAAACGTCTGAACGGTATTACTACCCAAAAATCATCTACATCTCCGTCATCTGACCCGAATCCGAAGGACAGTCTCGACCTGACTTCACGTTCGTCGTGGTTCTGAAGGGCAAACTCTACAATACGTTCAACTATGCGCCGTAGTCCGTGTTCAGCACCATTGCTATACATGGATCTAGGATCAACCCTGATTATATATCGATTTCTAGTCAAGGCTGGGGTAGGGGTAGCGGTGCGCACCAACTCAAATGTTATGCCATCCTCACCAGAATGAGAAGCTGCTGTGGAGGATGAACCGGGAATTGAATATGGGGGTATATTTGAGGAAGGTACTATCGTGGGAGTTGTGTCGTAAGACGTTGAGGGTTGGGGCTCTATTACTGGGGATCTAACAACCGGTGCAATCCTGGCACGCTTTATACCTGACGTGGTGGGTTCTTCATCATGCCTCCGCTTTGAACTGGCGCGTGCTACAGGTGTCGCTGGTGAGGATTCGTCAGCGGGGATGAATTCTGTGATCACAACTGCACTGTCAACGGGTTCGTCTGTGATATCGATGATGGGGTGCTGTACATCGTCGTCATTCACGGTTCTGTGGGAGAAGAAAACAAAATATAAGGAACATCACTAAAAATTTGTAATATTTTGTAAATGACCCACTTCGGGGTGTGACGTGTTAGAGATGGAATCTGTAGAAAAATTCAGGTTCACAAGCCCCTCCACATGTATTATATCTGACCCTACAGGATGTGGAAAAATTGTATTTATGCTTAAAATCATTAAAGAAAAGGGAGAGATGTTCTCAAAATTTGTGCATAACGTTGTATGGTGCTATTCGACGTATCAATCAGTGTTCAACGAGTACCAAGAGGAAATCTTGTTCCACAAGAGTGTTTATGACGTTAATTCGTTAAAGGGAAATGAACATAGTCATTGTAATTAACGATCTCATGTTGGAGATGGATAAAACGTTTGCCGAGACATTTACAGTATTCTCCCACCATCTTAACATAAGCGTGTTCTTCATCAATCAGAATCTATTTTTCAAAAATAGATACATGCGCGATGTGTAGCTAAATACACAAAATCTAGTCTTATTTGCGCAACGTAGAGATGTATCACAAATTGGGGTATTAGCCAATCAAATGTTCCCGAATCAGCGCAAGGAGTTTTTGGAGGTTTATAAAGAAGCCACAAACCAGCGTTATGGATATTTGCTTTGTGACCTTCACCTGCGAAACACGTTTAGGATGCTTATATGAACGAATATATTCACAAGCGAACCTGAAACGGTGTATATTCCAGAGTGACAAATAGGCTAAAGAAATACCGTGAATTAATAAAAATCTAAGAAAAAGCGCATTATTGTACAAAGAGGAGGAGGATCATTCATACCCATCTTATTTTCAGTTTTGGGTCCTTTACTGACTAGTTTAATATAATGAAGAGGGTGGTTGTGATTCCGCACGAGGTGTATGCTTCATTGCAAAGTTCAAAGACTCCAGACGCGGCTCTAGAACCCCGTAAAAGTAGGCTTAAAAGAATGGAGAGAGAGTTGCTAGCCCTATTAAACAGTGAAAAGTCACCTTATGAGAAAAGGTTCTTGTATCAAGAGGCTTTGCAGAAATTTCTTCATGAGTACGAGGATTATAAACATCCTACAGAGCTCCCCATGGTTATTAGGCACAGCGCGAGTAGTGCTGAGCATGGCGACACAGGACCTGGGCCCGACGTTAGAGATGACCAACCAAAGAGCAACGGAACACAACACATCGAACATGTGTTAAAAAACAGTCTCCCACATACTTTGAGGAATAAAGGTTTAAGTCTTTATACAGTAATATATTGAGTGAGGACCCCATCATACAGTGGACCGATACAGACGAGATCATTGTTGAAGGAACAAGGGTACAAGGATCCAATATCGTTGATATTGTTCATGATCTGGTGAGAAAGTGGGACAGACCCTCGCCAACAGGCTGGAAGCATATTAAAGCAAGACTACAGCAAATAAATGTCCCCCAAAACATTGACAGGTAATCTGAATAGGTTAAAAGACTTGAATCAAGTCTCGCATGTGTCACAACTGAGTACGCCATCGCCCCCAGCAGCAGCAGCTTCTCTGAAGAGGAGAAAGAAGAGAACAAACGGCCAGCCTTATCCACGTGTCTCTAGAATACGCAAATGGCTAACATATTAAGTAAACGCTATTATGACATTTCTAGTCCCGCCTCCTATGGTGTCCTTAATAGACTGTACAGAGGTGTTTACGGTGTAAGAAAAAAAGATGTTGAGAGATTTTTGTGGGAACAAGATGCTTATACACTTCCTAAACCGGTGAGAAAAAGGTTTAAAACGGCCAAGACAACAGCTGCTTCGATTGACTCTATTTGGCAGGCGGATTTAACAAACATGCAAAGATATTCAGTGTATAACGATGGTTACCGTTACATCTTATTCATAATAGATGTTATAGTGTTGTAATGTTATAATGTTATAATGTTTCAGACCAACAAAGACCCTAGGATCCACTCATGGCTGGTCTACCTAACTGTGTTCGTAATTGTGTAGTGTGCATGTCCTCCGTGGTGGTGGAGGGGACCTACAATTTTACGTGGGCTCCGAACCACAAGAACATAAGAACAAGAAATTTTTATAGTGGGCACACTAGGGGCCACTTCGGCCCATCGAGGTGGCTCCACTATGTAAAAACTGCCTGTACATTGGCAACGACCAATTTTTACAAAACTAAATAATTATCAATTTAAAACTAATTAATTAGCAATTTAAAACTAATTAATTATTAATTTAAAACTAAAGATAGGATCTCTGGATCCAGAGGATCAAGTCATAATAGACTACTATCCACAAATATGTTACACGCTATATCTATTTATAACCGACATGCAAATATATCAGATCCAAAGAATCCAGTCAATTTCATTACAGTATCCATCAATACCAGTACCTTGCCAAGCAAAAATAAGTCACGGTTCATATCAATTGCGGACAAGTCACAATTTACAACCATATACATTACAATATATATATACTTAGGAGGAAAAGTGTAGGTGTGGCTGTGAAGACTGTATAGTAATGTAGAAATGTGTGTGCTTCCATTTTGGGTCTCCCATTAAAGGTGTTTGTGGGGCAAGTGAAGATCATGAGTTTTTCAATACCTCACAGTACTACGGGGGGGCACCGCTCGGCAGAGGAATCTCTTTAAATAGGGTGTGTAAGGACAGAGAGTATCGCCTAACCCAAGAGCTGCCTCCCTATATCCCACAACACTTGTGTTGAGCTGTGGGATCTATCACCTAAATGTACATAATAGTATATATGAAATAAACTAGTACCATTCATGCAATAAAAATGGGCTTAAACACTATCACCAGATGTCCCTTGCAGACATCAAACTACCCAACCCTCTTTTGAAAGAATCAATTGTATCTGAAGTCACCACTTCTGTCAGACTGTTCCAAAACTTAATTACTCTGTTTGTAAAACTATGTTTTCTTAAATTTGTTCTATATCTGGGCTTAAATAATTTCATACTATGACCTCTAGTCTGGTTATTGTGATCTTCAATGAAAAGAGAATCAAAATCTATCTTATCCAACCCTTAATTTTACTACCTTAAACTATACCCAATCTATCAACATATGCATCTAATCGATTTTTAAACATGTTTATAGACGTGCTACTAATTACTTCTACCGGCAAACTATTCCAGCTATTTATTATTCTATGCGTAAAAAACGTTTTTGGCAACTGCTGTCTCGAACCTTCTACTTATCAACTTACACCCGTTATTTCTAGTCCTATTATATTGAGATATTTTGAAAAAGCTATCTCTATCTACGTTATCGAACCCATTCATAATTTTGAAAATCTGTATTAGATCACCCCTTAGCCTCCTAGTCTCGAGTGCAGTCAATTTTAACTCTTTAAGCCTATCCTCGTACGACTTTGATCTAAGTGACGGAATCATCTTAATTGCTCGTCTTTGAACTCTTTCGATTTTGTCTATATCCTTGCGCATATGCGGATTCCAAAAAAAAAAAAAAAAATATATATATATATATATATATATATCAACATATATATATATATATATATATACACACACACATATATATATATATATATATATATATATATATATATATATATATATATATATACACACCAACATATATATATTTATATATATATATATATATACACATACACAGATTTATATATATATATACACAGCGTGTCCCAAAGAAATGTATACACAATTTGTTCGATAATACCAGCTAAGAGGATAATAAATATATTACTTTTTATATGTTTTTTAATAAAGAATTTTCTCCTGAATCTAAATATGTAATTATTTTTATTAAAAATTGAAAAACAAAAACGTTACAGATGTTTAAATTATAATTATTATTTTTGAGACATCATGTGCGATATTTTCTAATATTTTAACCGACTGTTTTGAGATACTTATGTTTAGTGTTGATATTGAAGCATAAATGTTGTAATTATTAGTTAATTCAAAAAATTTACAAATTCCATGGTTAAATGACACTTTATCTAAGATGTTCGACGTCTTCCAGAACGTTGTTTTTGTAAGTTTTGCACAGTGCCGTCGGTTTCAAACTTATCTCGGATACGTGCAATTGTAATCCGCGTTGGTGGTTCCGTTTCAAATTCCCGTCTCCACTGTCTTTGGACTTTTTTTATGTTTTCTGATTTCAAGTACCACTTTAATACAAACTTACGTTGGTCGAATGTTAGTCTTAAGTTGGCCATTTTTAAGGGCAATTCTCACTTACAGTAGAAAAGAACAAACGTCGCAGAGTTATAAGATGTTAGATAAGGTTAGAGCAAAACTGTAGTCTTGCCTAATTAGAACTCAACGAAATGGCTAGGCTAAGCTAGGCACTAAACATAAGTATCTCAAAACAGTCGGTTAAAAGGCAGGCCAGGCCATAAAAAAAAATATTAGAAAATATCGCACATGAAGTCTCGAAAATAATAATTCTAATTTAAACATCTGTAACTTTTTTGTTCTTCAATTTTTAATAAAAATAATTACATATTTAGATTCAGGAGAAAATTCTTTATTAAAAACATATAAACAGTAATATATTTATTATCCTCATAGCTGGTATTATCGATCAAAGTGTGTATACATTTCTTTGGGACACGCTGTGTGTATATATATATATATATATTATATATATATATATATTAGGGTGATGCAAAAGTGGGGGAGTAAAATTTTTTTGTTTCAAATTTTTGAGATACCCTCTCATTTGGTTTGATTTGATGGAAAAATGATCCTGGGGAAATTTCGGGTCAAACTTCGAATATTTGGAGGTCGCGCCCGCCATTTGAAAATTTGCTGATTTCCATGACACCCAGGAAGTACAGCAAGCGTCACGTTACTTTTTTTTTGAGTGGAAGTTCCCCAGGAGGCCTATCATACCACCTTCCTCTTTTCCATTTGTTCATAAAACAGATACAATACAATAGATATTTACAATAGATACATAGAATGGATATACTCGTAAATTTTACTGTTGCGTCAAAGATACGAGAGTTTTCTTAGTTTTGTCCGGAAGCTTCTTCCGATAATTTGATACAACTTGCAGTAGATATTGCTTCTGTTGTTCATCATTGGTAATTAATTTGTTATAATCTTCAATCAATTTCACTCCTCTTTCAGCAATATCATTAACAACTTTCATGTGATTCACTACGTTCTTTGCAACCCAATAACTCTCATCGAGAAGCCAGTCTTCTACTGGTTTGCTCAAGAACGTTGAAGACAATCCGAGTATACTGAAGAAGGACTTTGTGTTAGCAGTTACAAAATCTTCAAGCTGCTTATTGTCAATAGTTTTGATGTCTATTTGTGTCTTCTTTGGAGGATCTGGCTCCGAAGATTTTGTAAGAGCCTCCTTCATTTTTCTTTTGGTGTCAAAGCTGATTTTATCATCAAAGAAAGCCAATGCGATCAACTCTTCTGAGAGATACCACAAATGATTCTTGAATTTTTCTAAAGCAGCATTTGCTAGTTGTTCATTTGTGCTTTTGTAGCTGTGAAGATTCTTGAGAAGACTCAGATCATTTCGTGGAGCACTTGCTGCGCAGGGTGCTGAAAACCAATGCTTAATGTAAATTGAAACAGAAAACCAACAAATTTCTTTTAGATTTCTTTCTTCTATTGCTGTTATTTTGAACTGACTTTTGAACATAAAGATTTTCATCGAATAAATGACTTTCGCCATCCAACGGGCTCTATGATAAGCCCCAGGCTTCCTGAATTTTATTCCAGTCGTTGGAGTACCGCCAAGCAAGATGATTGTCAGTTCCAATAACTCTCTGTAATCGTCGCGAGGTTGATCTTCATTGATTTTTCTTGCTGCAAAGTTGATGATTTCCTCTTTTTCCTTTTGTGGATAATTTTTAATTTATTGTATGAAGTTAGATTAATCTTATTCCAGTTTGTTTTGAATCTTTTGAATAACTGAATGTCAGGGCCTGATGAAGCCTATAATGCAGGGGATACCACTGCTTCCAACATGATTTCAAGGATATGGTGTCGACAAGGACACCACAACAAATCTTTCTCCATTTTCTGTTCAATTAGGACACAAGCTCCGTTTTTACGACCTGTGTTCGATGCAGTTGTATCGAAACACATGCCTTTTACCTTATCTATTAGATTCCAATCAATGATCGCCTGATGTACTGCATTTGCAGTATCCTTTCCTGTGCCATGATCTATTTTTGGCACTCCAAGCAGTTGATCTTCTCCACTGCCAGAGATTAGGACTGGCAACCGATCAACAACCTCATTCCCAGTAATGTCTTCGAGGAGTTTGCCATCCCAATGAACAATCAAGGGTTTGTCAGCTTGAAATTCTTCTTTCAAGTTTTCACTGAACTTCTTTCTTGATTTCTGTCTTGCCCTGCGAATCGATGAGTAGCTAACATTGTAATTCTCTGGATCTTTTCCAACATTTGCGATCGTTGGAATAATTATTAAAGAGGCTGATCGGTCGCTGATCTTAGCAACATCCAATGAGGAAAGCAGATTTTCATTCAAAATCTTGAATTTTTTTCTTGGAAGGCCTCTTTTGGATGTTGAGGGCTGTTCCAGATGTACTTCTTCTTCCGTAGATGCAGGTGAATCACTGCAGGAACTGCTGCTGCTTGCAAGAACAACTGTTTCATCAAATGCACTTGATTCACGTAACCTTTTCTTATCCATTTTTTCATGTCTCTTCGCAGCTTCCTTTCGACGTTTTTCTTCATCCTTATCAACTGCCATCATTTTACCCTTTCGACCTTCCCTTTGTAGCCGTAGAAACTCTCTATCTTCTTCGATAGTTATTAACTCGTTAGCATTTGCATGCGCAATATCAAAGAGTCCATCCAATTTTTCTTTCCATGTATTCTCTTTCTCTATTGAACACTTCGATTTTTTTCCTTTGCTCTTCTTCAGCCCTTGCCACTCATCATACAGTTTATTTAATTTCTTCACAACATTACATTTCTGGGTTGTTGGTATTCCTGCTCTCTGCCACACTTCCAATACATCATTAACGGTTGAAGTTAATGCTTCTCTGACGGTGTTATTCTTGACATGTTTATAATTCATGAATAAGGAAATTACTTCTTTCTTTGATGGAAGCTTACTTTGATTCAATTTATCTATTTGTTGACCGATCAGCCAGATATCTGTTGAGCTTCTTGATCTCATTTTCGTCACAATTAAGATACAGGAAATAGAAGAGAAATTGAGGCGGAGAGACTCACTGATATAGCACCTCTCCCGGACACTGCCACAAGCACACTGCGCTACCGATTTCCTTGAACGCTGTTTGCTGTTTGCTCATATACGCATCACCTACCACTCTGCCTGCAGCAAACCTGCACAAAACCTGCAACCTGCAACAAACCTGCAACAAAAATAAGAACAAATTCAAAAAATTTGATTTTACTCTAATTTTTTGTAATTTTCAAATTTTCAATTGGCGGGCGCGACCTCTGGATGTTATTTGTTTGACCTGGAATTTCTCACAGGGTGTTTTTGTGACAAATTGGAACAAATGAGGGGATATCCCTAAAAATCCACGATGGTCATGATTTGTGCATCACCCTAAATTATATATATACATATATATATATATATATCATACACATACATATAACACATTAATATATATATATATGTATTCTCTAGATATCTGTGGCTAATTCCCCTGAAAAATAAATCGCCTGAAACAGTTGCTAAAGCGACCAAAACGTTGATGTTGAAAGAAAAACAGGATTCCTGGCTATTTTTGTACGGATATGGGGAAAGAATTTATAGGTCGCGCTTTTCAGAACATGCTGACAGAGTTTAATATCAGCGATTACACTACCAATTCTATACATAAGGCGTCTTTAGCTGAAAGAATTCAACGTACCATAAAGGAACGCATGCACCGCTATTTTACACATAAAAACACATACAGATATATAAACGTTCTCGGTTCATTGGCATCATCATACAACCGTTCACACCGTCGTACGATTGGCACAACGCCTAACGAAGTTTTAGAAAGAGGTGCGCTGCCAGAGGTGAGAAGACATGAAACATCACCACCACCGCACTCTACACATTTCAAAATCAAGGGATTTGAGCAAGGATGGACACGTGAGATTTTTAAAGTTCGTGCTTTGAGACCTAAAGGTGAGATAATGATGTATTACGTTGAAGATTTAAATGGGGAAGAGATCGCTGGAGGCTTTTACCGCGAGGAGTTGCAGAAAGTGGCATTTAATTTAGGAAAAAATGTGTTTAAAATTGAGAAAATTATAGGAAGCAAAGGTTCAGGATAGAGGAAAATGTATCTGGTGAAGTGGCTAGGGTAACCAGAAACCTTCAACACCTATATAAAAGCTGATGCAATAATGAAGCTTAAATAGTATGCAGCATGGCGCCTAACCATTTCTACGTCACACTCCCATCCTCCTCGTCCCTGTCTGTACACCCTAACAACACCCTCGCCAACTTTGTGACAGAACTCCACGGGCCCATTGAATTGGAGCGTGATTCGTATGAGGTGGGGTTATGTGAACTCTAGTTAGCCACCAAATTTTTAACTCTTGAAAATGAACAAATCCTATTTCTGATCATTAGAAGATTCGATGAGTGCGCAAAATTAGACATAACCTTAGACAATACTATGCGATCAGTCCTGTTCGGTGAGGAACAGTACTATAGCACAAATGTATCGCTAGGAATCGGGCATTATGATAGAGCGATGGACATTGTGACGGGGTTGAACAAGAGTCTTGAAAGGTCGTACCTGACATACGATTTACTTTTTGAAGTCGTAAACATAGACACGCCTGCATGCACATTGAAGTTAAAGTCAATGCTTAGTAGAAATATTAAAGCTAAAGAGCTGTTCACAATTGTGGCTGAGGGCCGATATAGCGCAGCTCTCCAAAGAGATACCTTTCACGAGGCACAGCATGACTTGTCCAGCTTAATGTATCAAATGAAGATGGAGAAATTGGGTGAAAGCTCTCCGCCCCAGACATGTGCTATATTTACAGCAATATCGTAGAGCACCAATTTGTTGGGGACACCCAGGCGCGCCTACTACGCATTGCACACATCCCCAACCATAAAGGGAAAAGTTTGAGCATTACGTATGACAAGCCCCATTATGTGAATGTTGCGATTAATCTATTAACCAACATCTCGATATATAAAAGAACGATTGAGGGAAATTTCCCATTCGGTGATGGGAGCTTAACAGTGAAACTACACTTTCGTCGTTTATAATGACTCGAAGACCATCACAGTCTACCGAGGGGTGAGGTACCAGTGTGAGAGTGGACTTCGATCCATTTTTTCATCCATACTACGCACCGCTGTCCCACTGTTGAAGAGGGGTGCCAAGCACCTAGGGAGGAAGGCGTTACAAACAGGTTTTAACGCGGCAGAAGACATAATGGGTGGAACTAAGCCTAAAGAAGCTCTAAAAAAACATTTTTAAACGTACACGGGATGAAATCATCAAAGATGCAGAGAAAAATGCGTGAATTCACATCATGAGACATATTTGGGTATACGCCGAGTGAAATTAAGTTACCCGAAACAAATAGAAATTGAGAAAGACTTAATACACGCCACAGTAAAATACCAAATTAACAGGGTACAGATTAAACTATACACGGTCCCCGCCGGGTTGGCCTCGAAGCAGCTAGAAAACGTGATCCTTGCTGTCCTTCCTCAAAGGATATTTATTGGAATGCAGGACCACGCCTCGACGAATGGAAAATATAAAAAGAATGCCTTTAAATTCGAGAATTTCGGCCTTAAAAATATTACTCTATAAGTAAATGGCATCGCTTTGGGAGGGACCATGATTACGGACTACTCATCAGACGCTGTGTTCCTGCTCTGCGCGAGAGCATATAGTAGTCTGGCTCTTAATACAGGCGCCTGTGACGAACTTGGCTTTGGTGTAACGCAGAAAGAATTTGTCGAAGAATTTAACATTTATTCATTTGATATTACGCCTGACTTGTCTGAATTTAAGTCCACAGCAGAGTGGGAATATCTCAGTCAGGTTGGAATTTGCCAAGCCTATAGACGCGCCTATAAGTGTACTCGTGTACCTCGAATCACAGGCACTAAAGTTGATCGTTTCAGGAATGTGGTCACAGACTTTTAAAATGGACGCGAATACACTCCAGAGAGTAATGAAAAGTGACCGTTTCACACGCTCAAAATTTATCGGTGTGTTTGCGAAGAATGAAATATTGAAGCTGCCAAGTACGAGAAACTGGTACAGGATTATCGTTAACACCAACATTGTGGGGGGGGGGGGGATTCATTGGTTTGCAATCTATTTTAAAAAATAGGGAAAGAATGTACTATTTTGATTCATTCGAATTTCAGTCATGGAATGATTCTGTAATTGTACAGTTTATCACGCAAATACATGTGCCTGAGATTGTTTGAAACCCATATCGTTTTCAAGGATATTATACTGAAACGTGCGGGTTGTATTGCATCTCATTTCTCATGCACAAGTCACGTGGGAAGGGATTTATAAATTTTTTAAAATTATTCGATTTGTGAGACACAGAGATGAACGATAAAAGTGTATCCAGAGAGTAAAAAAAAGGTTCCCATATGTTACCACCCGCTGTAATGTGTAAAGGTTTTTGTTTTTTTTGTTGTTCAACTAATTAAAAGCATGGCAACCCCGTCAAGTACTTGCAGTCGCTGTGAAGGGAAATTTGCTGCTTACGCGTTTACAATAGCTAATAATAATGAATAGTTAGTTTGCAGGTGGTGCTCAAGCATGGAAGTGCTGAGGAACGAGTTAGAACGTGAGAGGGAGGCCAGGGTGAGACTTGAAGAAAGCGTGATGCTCCTGACGGCAAAATTAGAATCCCTTGAGACTCCAGTTACGACCCCTCCTGCCTCAGTTTCTACTAATAATATAAATAGTACTAATAGTCCTCTCTCTTCCTCTAGTTCCCAACCCTTCGTTCGAGTGCGAAATGGAGCCCCATTGAGAAAAGCAAAGACCTGTCTACCAGTAATAACAAGCAATAAGTTTTCTGTTTTAGGTTTCGAAGATGCTGATGAACCGGAAATACGACTCGTTGGCGATTCCATTGTTCGAGGGCAGCTCGAGGAATTCTGTGGGAGAAACCCTCGTCGTAGGCGCCGTTACTGCTACCCTGGTGCAAGGGTGGAGGATATAACTAATAGTGTTGACCATTTTACAGAGGGTACCACCGAGGACACAACGTATGTTATTCATGTCGGTACTAATAACGTTTTAAATTCTAGATCGGAAGAACTGCTAGCTAGGTATAGGGACTTATTAGAGCAACTAAAGGAGAAAACTAATAAGATTGTTTTAACAGGTATACTTCCTCGAATTATCCAACGAAGCGATTTCTACAGCAAGGCGACCTATATTAACAATAACCTAAAGTCTCTTTGCCAACAGGAAGGAGTGCATTTTGCAAATTTTTGGAACAGTTTCTACGGCAGGAGGGACTTGTTCCTCGAAGATGGACTTCATTTTAATGACGTTGGAGCTGCGCGTTTAGGAAGACTATTTCATAATACTGTCTCTTCTTTTCAGGCTGTAGCAACCCGAACGGTCCCAGCGTAAATTCCACAAATTTCCCCTGCGCTCGCGAAGGTGTCGCAATTACAAACAATTTAAAGGTTCTATCCTTAAATGCTCGTAGCCTACGAAATAAAACAAACGAATTTTTTTCTTCAATTGCTTTGTAAAGACTATGATTTAATTGCCATAAATGAATCGTGGCTAAGCACTGAAACACGTGACTTTGTAGGGGAGTATCAAATTAAAGGTTATAGACTTTTTGTTAAAAACAGAATAGGTAGGCGAGGAGGCGGTGTTATGTTGTATATCAAAGATAATATTGCGAACGTTATGGAAGTAAAGCACTCAATTCCAGAACCGATAGATTCAACTATAGCAGAACTTAAATTGAACGATTTCAAACTTCTTGTTGCGGTTATATATAGGCCCCCTAATCAAACAGCTGATACGGACGAAGCGTTATATCGTGAACTAAAGAGAATAATCGGTAGTGAGCAGGCTTTAGTTATGGGTGACTTTAATTGCGCCAACGTGAATTACGATACAATGCAGGGAGACGCGGAAGGTAATCGTTTAGTTAATTTTCTCGAGGATAGCTTTCTTATTCAAAAGGTTGAGGAACCTACGAGGTTGGACAGTATTTTAGATTTAGTAATAACTACGGATGATAGGCTAATTACTGATCTTCATGTAATAGAACCGTTAAGCAATAGCGATCACAATATGGTAGAGTTTGTCCTCTTAGTAACTCGAAACCAACTAACTCGACTAAAGTTCCTAACTTCCAGCACGCAGACTTTTGTAAATTTCGAAATAAATTTTCACACGTCACTTGGGAAAACGTAATGGGGAACTCCAACGCAAAAATAATGTGGGAATCGTTCGAAACGGTATTTAGGACTATAAATGAGGAATGTGTACCGTACAAAATTAAGCGTGCGAAAGTAAACAACAAGCCCTTGTGGTTTACTTCTAGAGTAGGAAACATTATAAAGAGTAGAGATAAGGCTTATAGGCTATATAAGTGCGATAAAGAATCTGTTGTTACGAAACAACTACATATCTCTAAGGCGTGAAGCGAAAAGTTTAATAAAAAAGTCCAAGCGCGAATTTGAAATCTCCATAGCTCGTGATGGTAAAGAAAACCCCAAGCGATTCTTTCAATACGTCAATAATGGAAATCCAGTAAAAAGTGTCTTGGGGCCTTTGAAAAATGTAAACGGAGATCTAGTTTCTGAAAACAAGGAAATGGCTACCTTGCTAAACGAATTTTTTACGTCAGTTTTTACTATAGAAGATCTAACGAATATCCCTACGGTCATAGACATAATACCTTTTGATAATGGTAATATTTTGGATAATATTGTCGTTAGTGAAGGAAAAGTAATGCGCTATATTGATAAAATGAAAACGCGTAAATCACCGGGTCCGGATTCCATATATCCCATACAACTAAAAGAATTAAAAGATAGCATTGTTGTGCCGCTAACAAAGATTTTTAATGCGTCTATTTCTCAGGGGTGCGTACCAGATAATTTCAAGTTAGCAAACGTAACACCTATCTTTAAGAAAGGCAATAAAGGTGCGGCGGGAAATTATAGGCCAATCAGTTTAACGTCTGTTGTAGGTAAGCTACTGGAATCAATAATTAGGGATCGTATAGTCGAACACTTAGAACTGCATAATCTGGTTAGAAATACGCAGCACGGTTTTAGGCGAAACAAATCTTGCTTAACTAATCTTTTAGAATTTTTTCAAAGCGTGGTTGACGTTTACGATAGACATCGGGCGGTTGATGTAGTGTATTTAGATTTTCAAAAAGCGTTTGACACCGTGCCGCACAAAAGACTCATTGAAAAAACTAAGGCTCATGGAATCAGGGGTGTAGTAATGAATTGGCTAGAAGAGTGGTTGCGAGGTAGGAAACAGAGGGTGGTCGTTGATGGAGCCGAGTCGTGTTGGGCTAATGTAGCGAGTGGCGTTCCTCAGGGTTCTGTATTGGGCCCCTTGCTTTTTCTTATATATATTAACGATTTAGATGTCGGCCTAGTCAGTACAGTTTCAAAGTTTGCGGATGACACGAAGCTGGGTGGTAGGGCGATTAATGACGAAGATAGAAGTAAAATTCAGGAAGATCTGAATAAAATCGTTGATTGGTCAGTCACATGGCAAATGAGATTTAACGTGGATAAGTGCAAAATTTTGCATATAGGTTCGCGTAACGGTAATTTTGCGTATAGTATGTCAGGGAAAGATTTAACAAGCGTAGAGCAGGTAAAAGATTTAGGAGTTATAGTCACTGGTGATTTAAAAGTAGCGAAACAAAGTACAGCAGCGGTCAATAAAGCGAACAAAGTGTTAGGTTTTATAGCTCGAAATTTTGAGTACAAATCGCGCGATATTATAGTTCCTCTTTATAAATCATTAGTTAGACCCCATTTGGAGTACGCGGTCCAATTTTGGAATCCGCATATGCGCAAAGATATAGACAAAATCGATAGAGTTCAAAGACGAGCAACTAAGATGATTCCGTCTCTTAGGTCAATATCGTACGAGGATAGGCTTAAGGAGTTAAAATTGACTACTCTCGAGACTAGGAGGTTAAGGGGTGATCTAATCCAGGTTTTCAAAATTATGAATGGGTTTGATAACGTAGATAGAGATAGCTTTTTCGAAATATCTCAATATAATAGGACTAGAAATAACGGGTGTAAGTTGACAAGTAGAAGGTTCGAGACAGCAGTTGCGAAAAACTTTTTTACGCATAGAATAGTAAATACCTGGAATAGTTTGCCGGTAGAAGTAATTAGTAGCACGTCTATAAACATGTTTAAAAATCGATTAGACGCGCATGTTGATAGAAAGGGTATAGTTTAAGGTAGTAAAATTAAGGCTTTGTGGGGATAGATCCCACAGCTCAACACAAGTGTTGTTGGATATAGGGAGGCAGCGTCTTGGGTTAGGGGATACTCTCTGTCCTTACACACCCCATTTAAAGAGATTCCTCTGCCGAGCGGTGCCCCCCATAGTACTGTGAGGTATTGAAAAACTCATGATCTTCACTTGCCCCACAACCACCTTTAAATGGGAGACCCATAATGGGTGCACACACATTTCTACATTACTGTACAGTCTTTACAGCCACACCTACACTTTTCCTCGTAAGTGTATATATTGTAATATATATGGTTGTAAATTTTGACTTGGTCCGCAATCGATATGGACCGTGACTTGATGGATACCGTAATGAAATTGACTGGATTCTTTGGATCTGATATATTTGCATGTCCGTTATAAATAGATATAGAGTGTAACATTTGTGGATAGTAGTCTATTATGACTTGATGCTCTGGATTCAGAGATTCTATCTTTAGTTTTAAATCGATAATTAATTAGTTTTAAATTGATAATTATTTAGTTTCGTAAAAATTGGACGTTGCCAATTTACCGGCAGTTTTTACATAAATTTCTTATGTTCTTGTGGTTCGGAACCCACGTAAAATTGTAGGTTCCCTCCGCCACCACGGAGGACATACACAATACACGATTACGAACACAGTTAGGTAGACCAGCCATGAGTGGATCCTCGGGTCTTTGTTGGTCTGAAACATTATAACATTATAACATTATAATGACTTCTTGTTACGTGTCTGCTTTGGTTTATGCAACAGTTGTTCCAGATATCAGGACATTGCGAGAACGCATTACAGATGCAATTGCAACAGTTAACCCACAAATGTTGGAAAATGTGTGGCGTGAGTGTGAATACCGTTTAGACATTTTACGTGCCACTAGGGGTGCACATATGGAAGCTTATTAAGTTCATTAACTATGTATCAAAACTTTATATGTTTATCTACTTATGATTAAAACTGTGTTTGAATACGAGTGTTTATTTAAAAGCTATAGCATGCTTTAATCATGGTAATAATTTATGGACACCGTGTATATATATATATATATATATATATAATATATATAATATATATTATATATATATATGAGAAAAGTTCAGAATTGAAGGACTTTATAGCTCCGTAAATAAATTTTTGTTGTAGAAAAACCATGATTAGCAGAGATATACACTAAACGACGATTCAATTCTTGTTTACAGCGCTTTCACCTTTTCCTTCCTTTACCATATTCCTTTCTAATTAACTATTTGTGCTGTACATTTTAATGCTACGTGCACCATTTGTCCTGTTTTAATTGTTACAGATGAAAAAGACCGTAATATTCGATTTAAGTTAGCCGGAGAGTGAGATAATTAATGCAGTTTGACAAAGATGCTTACACGAATTTTTAGATGAACTTTTTTTCAGGAATTGAACATATATAGGTACGCCTTTGCTTTCCGTCCGAATTGTTCATTCTGGTGAAGCTTTACACGCCACCTTAGACCTACTTTTAAACGGGTAAGTATATATATATATATATATATATATATATATATATATATATATATATATATATATATATATATATATATGAGAGAGAAACGTGGAAAGATGTTTACACGAATTTTTAGATGAACTTTTTTCCAGAATTGTACATATATATAGGTACGCCTTTGCTTTCCGTCCGAATTGTTCATTCTGGTGAAGCTTTACACTCCGCCTTAGACCTACCGTTTAACACGGATCATTAGGGCACCCTGGCTAGAAAACGAGGAAGGACGCGCTGGGTCTTGAGCCCGCCTCCACTCCACCTTAGACTTACAGTTTAACGCGGTCCCCTGACGCATATAAACGTAATGGGCGTATAGACGGGTGTGTACGTGCCGTGTACACTGTGCCAACTGGCTGATGATGCCTGGAGGCACTGGCTGATTAAGCTAACTGGCTGATTAGGTGCCATATAAGACAACGGCCGCTCGGCTGAAGTTTTAATATGCGCTTGGCTCCTGTCAAGCGAACACCTCTCCTCTCTCTCCTCTCTCTTAGGTTAGGTACACCCCTTTGGGGGGTGAGGCCGTCCCACTTTATCCCCCAAAGAGGTCTCCCCCAGCGGGGTTCATTGCAACTTGGGGGATAACTCCGCCTCCAAGTTGCAACATTCCCCCTCCCCCATTTAGTGGGTGCCTTGCAACAAAATGAGGTGGGGTGGCACTATGGGGGTGCCTTGCAACAAAGGGGGTGGGGTTTGGCATTATGGGGTACCTTGCAACATCTTGCAGCATTTGCAATTGCATTGCACTCGTCCATTTTGCGGTCATACTACTAACATAGACAGCAGAGTAAACAGCAACAGTATAGTAACATCCTTTTCAGACGATACAAAGACCAGCAGAAAAATCAGCGATGTAAATGAAGTAGAGGCCTTGCAGAGGGACACGAACAAAATATACAAATGGTCAGAAGACAACACCATGCCATTTAACACCGAGAAATTTCAGCTCTTGAGATATGGTAGAAATGTGGAACTTAGACTGCATATTATGCTCCTGATAGACAGGAAATTCAGAGAAGCATGAAAGCAATCAATCTGGGGGTAATAATGACCGATGATGCGAAATTCGAAACGCAAAATCAGATAGCGATAAATAAAGCGAAAAGAGTCGCGGGACAGGTACTAAGAACGTTCAAAAGAAGGGACAGGACATTAATGATTCCCCTGCTGAGAACCCTGATTATACCACTTGAATACTGCTCAGGTTTGACGTCCCCATATAAAAGGAAGAAACTAATAGACTCACTAGAAGAAACTCAGAGACATTTCACAGCAAAAATTGATGGCTGCAAAGAGCTCAACTACTGGGAAAGACTCCGTAAACTAAATCTGTACTCCTTGGAAAGAAGGAGAGAGAGGTACACCATAATCTACACATAGAAAATGATCGAAAAACTGGTACCAAACCTCAAATTAAACCCAATTACCATTCAAACAATACTGGAGAATAGGAAAGGCAGGATGTGTATTGTTCCCAAATTGAAGGCCCGACAAGAGACCTCTTCAACACTGAAGGAAAATTGCTTGGTTGTCAGGGGGCCAAGACTTTTTAATGAACTTCCAAAGGACCTCAGAAACATTACAGGGGTCAAAGTTGAAGTCTTCAAGAGAAGACTAGATGCCTGGCTCAGGACGGTACCAGATGAGCCGGGTGTACCTGGCTACGTACGGTGGAGAGCGCAAGAAAGCAATTAGCTCTTCCACCAAGCCAGGCCTAGAGACGAGGCCACCAGCTTGACTCTCGTGTGAAGAGAGACCAACACACGGAACATCAACGAGGTGTGTGTGTGTGTGTGTGTGTGTATATATATATATATATATATACACCTTACCTTACAACCTTACGAAGGTTTCGCGCGATGATTTCTCATTTCGCGAAGGTCAAGCTTGTCGCTCCTCCTCTCGAGTTGGCCTGATGAAGTAGTGAGTTGGATTCTCGCGCTCTCCACTTCACATAGCCAGGTACGCCCGGCTCATCGGGGATTGTTCTGAGCCAGGCGTCTAGTCTTCTTTTGAAGATTTCCACTGCAACTCCCTTCGTGTTTCTTAGGTCTTTGGGCAACTGATTAAACAGTTTTAGTCCTCTCACAACAAAACTATTTTCTTTCAGGGTTAAGGATGTTCCCTGTCTCGCCTTCAATTTGGGAATACGACACAGTCTACCGTTTCTACTTTCCACCGTTGTTTGGGGAGTTATAGGGTTCAGAGTAAGATTAGGGACTAGTTTCTCCATTATTTTTCAAGTGTAAATAATGGTGTATCTCTCTCTTCTCCTTTCCAGTGAATATAGGTCTAGTTCGCGTAACCTTTCCCAGTAATTTAGTTCTTTGCACCCATTGATCTTGGCTGTGAAGCTTCTCTGGATCCCTTCCAGCTGTCTAATGTCTTCTTTTTTATATGGGGATGTTAGGACCGAGCAGTATTCCAATTTGGGTATTATCAGGGTTTTCAGTAGAGGAATCATTACATTCCTATCCCTTCGTTTAAAGGTTCTCAATATCTGACCCGTTATTCTCTTTGCTCTGTTTACTGCTATCTTATTTTGTGTTTCAAATTTCGCATCATCTGTCATTACAACCCCTAAATCTTTTGTTCTGAAATTTCTCTGAATTTCCTGTCCATTTGGGGTATAATATTCCATGGATTTTAGGTCTTCTCTTTTTCCGTACCGTAATAGCTGAAATATACTGTATATATATATATATATATATGATGCAAATCTAAAAGTACATCATATATATATATATATATATATATATATATATATATATATATACACCTTTCAACCTTTCAAATGTTCCGTGCGATGATTTCTCATTTCACAAAGGTCAAGCTTGTCGCCCCTCCTCTCGAGTTGGCCTGGTGAAGTAGTGAGTTGGTTTCTTGTACTCTTCACCTACA
Organism: Bathynomus jamesi; assembly: GCA_023014485.1. Lineage (NCBI taxonomy): Eukaryota > Metazoa > Arthropoda > Malacostraca > Isopoda > Cirolanidae > Bathynomus > Bathynomus jamesi. Next base: position 824,367 of record JAJOZX010000041.1, on the reverse strand, counting down.
TAGCCATACATTGTTCTGAGCCAGGCGTCTAATCTTCTTTTGAAGATGTCCACCGCAACACCACTCGTGTTCCGAATCCCATCTAGTTGTATAATGTTTTCTTTTTTATATGGGCATGTTAAGACCGAGCAGTATTCCAATTTGGGTATGATCAGTGTTTTCAGTAGAGGAATCATTATATTCCTATCCCTTCGTTTAAAGGTTCTCAGTATCTGCCCATTTATTATCTTTGCTCTGTTTACTGCTATCTTATTTTGTGTTCCAAATTTAGCATCATCAGTCATTAAACCCCTAAATCTTTTGCTTTAGAATTTCTCTGAATTTCCTGTCCATTTGAGATATAATATTCCATGGATTTTAGGTCCTCCCTTTTTCCGTACCGTAACAGTTGAAATTTCTCAGTGTTAAACTTCATATTGTTGTCTTCCGTCCACTTGCAGATTCTGTTCATGTCGGTTTGTAGATATATATATATATTAGGGACCGACCGAAAGTACTTCGGCACTTTCGGAACTGAAACCGAAAGTTGTCTCGACTTTCGGCTGAAACCGAAACCGAAAGTAGAGTACTTTATATGAAAGTATTGTAAAATAAAATGGAATACTAATACTTTATATGTTATGTAATTCAATCGCTTTATTATTCCTTTTCATGCAAACTGCAGCACCTAGTTAAAGAAAACTCAAAAAACATTCCAAAAATATTAATGTTCATTAATGCAAATTAATAAGAAAACTAAGACATTTCGATTCATTCAATATTCAAAGTTCAAATATTTCAAATGGTTTTTGAAAGGAGGATGACATCTTCAGCGTTCACTGGGGTCAAATTCGCCCGTTTGGTGTTGATGACATTGCCTGCTGTAGAAGAGTCGCTCCGATTCCATTGAACCCGAAGGGCAGTTCGGTCAAATTTACTTTCGGTTTCAGGCCCGAAACCGAAAGTCTACTTTCGGGCCGAAACCGAAACCGAACGTCGGTCGGTCCCTAATATATATATATATATATATATATATATATATATATATATATATATATGCGCCGCGGTGGTGTAGTGGTTAGCGTCGCTGAATACGAATCCATCGGCCCCGGGTTCGAGACCCGACGGCAGCCGACGCGCAGCAAAACCCAGCTGTTCATCCTTCCACACAATAAAAGAAAGTGGTTGGTAGATAAATGGGTACCCTAGGTGGCCTAGTGGTTAAGACGCTGGGCTGCTGATGGGGCGTGGTTCGGATTCCACGTTAAACTGTAGGTCTAAGGTGGAGTGAAAAGCTTGACCTTCGTCAAAATGAACAATTCGGGCGGAAGCTAACCAAAGGTTATATATATATATATATATATATATATATATATAATAAACAGGAACACCAGAGAAAATACAAACATCCTTCAAGGTTTAATAGTACCAACGTTTCGGAATGCACTAATTCCATCTTCAGGGCTAAAACAATAAAATGCCAAATCACATACAAAATACAATTTGCTTAATAACAATTTAAAATAAACTTAAAAAATTATAAAAAAGTAGCTAATTAAGTGTAAAACATTAAAACTAAAAGGTAAATAAATGTCAAGTTAAAAAGTTAAAATTATAAAAAAGTAAAAGCATTAAAACTGAAACGTAAATAAAATAAACTAGTACCTTAACCAAAACATAGCAGATCTATCGATGATTCGTCAGAATTTAGGTCTGGTTTTAGTTTATAAATAAACAGAGACTCCATAATTTTAAGCTTAAGGTCAGAGCTTCCGGCAGCAAAAACGGCGAAATTAGACTGTGAAATTGGCTGGTTATTGTTGTGCGAGTGATTACGTATGAGAGAATTAGGTGGTTTGCCAAGGGGGTAAATTTGTACGGACCGATTTACCGAGATGTTCGTAAATACGGGATTTTAAATGTCTTTTAGTTTTACCTATATATGACCCCATACAGTGGTCACACTTGTATTGATAAACTATGGATGACTTAAGAAGTGTAGGAATAACATCCTTGTATTTAAATAAATGGTAAATCGATTTAGACGGGGTGAATATAATTTTTATACATAGTTGTGGGTAGAATTCCTTGAGCAATTTTAAAAGTTTGTTTCTAATGTTAAAACTTGAGGTTCCCATATAGGGCAAAGTGAAATACAGAATATCTTTGGGGACTGTAATTAAGTCTCTAGTTGTAGGGCTTATTAGTCTATTTAAGGTTCTGCCTATTGTAGTCTCCACCAGTCTAGAAGGGAAATTATTCTTGGCAAGGAGTTTTCGGATGAAATCTAGTTCATCGTGTAGTTTAAAGTAATCTGAACAGATATTGAAAGCTCTATTGGTCAGAGTCGAAATTAAATTTCGTTTGAAACCTAAAGGGATAAAGGAAGAAAAGTTCGTAGTAAGATTGGTGAATGTCGGCTTTCGGTAAACGGAAGTTTCAAAAGAGGAATTAGTTTTTATTATCTTAATGTCCAAAAAGGACAGAGAGCTATTAGATTCAACTTCTGAAGTAAATTGAATATTAGGGTGCTTAGAATTAAGGTAATTACGAAACAAAGGGATATGGTCTGGTGATTTAAACAGGAGAAAAGTGTCATCAATATGTCTTCTATAAAAAACCGGTTTAAAGTTGGAAGGACACTCATTCAACCATTTGACTTCATGATGACACAGAAACGCGTTAGCTAAGGTGGGACCAAGAGGCAGACCCATTTGAACACCTTCAGTCTGTTTAAAATATTCACCGTTGAATATAAATATAAGGTCTTCCACGGAAAATTTTAGTAGTTCTTTCATTTGACCTCTATTAATTCTAAGCACCCTAATATTCAATTTACTTTAGAAGTTGAATCTAATAGCTCTCTGTCCTTTATGGACATTAAGATAATACAAACTAATTCCTCTTTTGAAACTTCCGTTTACCGAAAGCCGACATTCACCAATCTTACTACGAACTTTTCTTCCTTTATCCCTTTAGGTTTCAAACGAAATTTAATTTCGACTCTGACCAATAGAGCTTTCAATATCTGTTCAGATTACTTTAAACTACACGATGAACTAGATTTCATCCGAAAACTCCTTGCCAAGAATAATTTCCCTTCTAGACTGGTGGAGACTACAATAGGCAGAAACTTAAATAGACTAATAAGCCCTACAACTAGAGACTTAATTACAGTCCCCAAAGATATTCTGTATTTCACTTTGCCCTATATGGGAACCTCAAGTTTTAACATTAGAAACAAACTTTTAAAATTGCTCAAGGAATTCTACCCACAACTATGTATAAAAATTATATTCACCCCGTCTAAATCGATTTACCATTTATTTAAATACAAGGATGTTATTCCTACACTTCTTAAGTCATCCATAGTTTATCAATACAAGTGTGACCACTGTATGGGGTCATATATAGGTAAAACTAAAAGACATTTAAAATCCCGTATTTACGAACATCTCGGTAAATCGGTCCGTACAAATTTACCCCTTGGCAAACCACCTAATTCTCTCATACGTAATCACTCGCACAACAATAACCAGCCAATTTCACAGTCTAATTTCGCCGTTCTTGCTGCCGGAAGCTCTGACCTTAAGCTTAAAATTATGGAGTCTCTGTTTATTTATAAACTAAAACCAGACCTAAATTCTGACGAATCATCGATAGATCTGCTATGTTTTGGTTAAGGTACTAGTTTATTTTATTTACGTTTCAGTTTTAATGCTTTTACTTTTTTATAATTTTAACTTTTTAACTTGACATTTATTTACCTTTTAGTTTTAATGTTTTACATTTAATTAGCTACTTTTTATAATTTTTTAAGTTTATTTTAAATTGTTATTAAGCAAATTGTATTTTGTATGTGATTTGGCATTTTATTGTTTTAGCCCTGAAGATGGAATTAGTGCATTCCGAAACGTTGGTACTATTAAACCTTGAAGGATGTTTGTATTTTCTCTGGTGTTGCTGTTTATTATTAAACTGCGTTTTCCGCGCCACCAATCAATAGCCGATATATATATATATATATATATATATATATATAGAAACGACGTAAGTATAGAGGAGTGTTCTGCACACGAGGAAGAGAAATAACGAACAAATGAAAAATGAGGCACCCGCCCGGGAATCGAACCCAGGATCTTCCAATTGGAAGATCCTGGGTTCGATTCCCGGGCGGGTGCCTCATTTTTCATTTGTTCGTTATTTCTCTTCCTCGTGTTCAGAACACTCCTCTATACTTACGTCGTTTCTATACATTAATATACTGCGTGGTCATTGCAGTATATATATATATATATATATATATATATATATATATATATATATATAATATATGTGTAATGTCAGTGACACCAAAAAAATATTTTAAGATTAATAAAAGAAAATCAGAAGAAAATACATAGAATTTATAAATATTGATAAATTATTATTTTTAGAAATATTTTTTGTTGTTACCCAAAATGGTAGATGAAATGCAATGGAAATATCAGATGTTTAGAAAATAATAAAGAAGATTATAGAAACGAGCAATTTGATTATGTATTTACTGTAGTTCGCGTAAATCGAAAATTTTAAAATCGAAAAAAGTATTTTGAAACGGATGAACTTGAATTGATTTAAGAGAAAATACGATCGGCGATACTAATTTTTATAAGAACGGGACATAATCTGCCATATAAACTACGAGACAGTTTAGTCGCGGGGCCTGACACGCGCAATTGGAAGTTTCAAAAGACAAGACTCTCGGGCAAAAAGTTCAAAAACATGTACCCCAACTTTCACGACGACTGTGGTTTTGCTTGGCAGCCCGTGTCAATGACTGTCCTGACCTCAATCCGTGCGTTTTCTTCTTATGGATATATCTGAAGGAGAAGATCTGCAAAGAAAATATCAAAGCAATGGAAGCTATAAAAGCAGCCACTGGACTCGAAACCCGGAACGGAGTCGTCACGTAATTATGCAAGAGGGAGTACACTGTAAGTATGTTATCTGCCTGTAAAAAAACTTACCACCTTTCCAAAATAACAGAGTCAAGCGAACTAAGTTAATTCATTGATTTTTAATTAAGTCATAATTAAAGAATCACACACTGTTATCCCTTTGGTGCATCATAATATATATATATATATATATGAATAGAAACGACATAAGTGTTAAGGAACGTCTCTGCACACGAGGAGGAGAGATAACGAATAATGAAAAATGAGGCGAACCGCCCGGGAATCGAACCCAGGGCCTTCCAATTGCCGGTTGGACGCTCTACCATTATGCTACGGACCTCACTCAATCACAAATCGAAATTCTCCCACATAGGGCAGAAACCAATGCCCTGAGAGGGCACCCTCGCAAATCGTGAATATGCGCATATAACTGCAATGACCGCGCAGTATATAAATGAATAGAAACGACATAAGTGTTAAGGAACGTCTCTGCACACGAGGAGGAGAGATAACGAATAATGAAAAATGAGGCGAACCGCCCGGGAATCGAACCCAGGGCCTTCCAATTGCTCCCTATGTGGGAGAATTTCGATTTGTGATTGAGTGAGGGCCGTAGCATAATGGTAGAGCGTCCAACCGGCAATTGGAAGGCCCTGGGTTCGATTCCCGGGCGGTTCACCTCATTTTTCATTATTCGTTATCTCTCCTCCTCGTGTGCAGAGACGTTCCTTAACACTTATGTCGTTTCTATTCATTTATATACTGCGCGGTCATTGCAGTTATATGCATATATATATATATATATATATATACACACGACGTTTAGTTGAATAACAGACAGCATGTTCAGAGCTATTACGTATGACTGACTTTAGTGCCGTGAAATATAAATTTATTTGGATTTGCATTTTTGTTAACGCAAAGATATTTTTAACTGAAAATTTTATAATTAATAAATTTGTATAAAATGCAACGCTGATTTAAATAAAAAGGATGCCTATCTTATTCTTAACATTAAATATAAGTTGTCATACACCATCAAAAACCTGTTTTATCCACAAATTTTTTTTTATTTTGTTTAATAATAAATAATCCATGCATTGATTTTAATTGGAATTATGAGCGGAAAATGAATCTCTCATAAACAAAATCGGAAACTTTTTTCCTCAAACCTCATTTGTTTAAGAATTTCTTCGAATTTTACATTTGTCATTGAAGCCAATCTACAATTTCCTGAATTTCATCACGAAGCTCCAATCAATTTCCATAAACAAACATATGTAAACATCCTTATCTGTGGGTGACACTAATATTTCTTAATTTTCTATTAACACAAACTACTAAATCCTTCACTAACAAAACAGAAAATTTTCAGGATTTGACACAAAATCTGGCAACCAGTCTATTATCTCTGATAAAGACAACCGGTTATTCAAGTCTTACAAAAGAGAAAGCAAAAAGTTTGGTATACTTTTGTTTCTTAATCATATACTATATAATGTATATGTAGAGGCAAACGAAATTTCTCTTCCTCGCCTCTTTGTTTCATGGCTGGAAATTGTAAACAAGGCTATAAAACTCAAACACGTAGGCATCGAGCAGGCACACGGAGGAAACGCAGATTTTGTGGTATTTCCCGAAATGCCCGCCAGAGGACGTCACCAAGGTCTATAAAAATGCGAGTTCTTTCTCAAATCACACTCACGAGTCACTTGCCCTATTCTTGCATTTGTCGTCACATCTCGCTCGCAACTCCTTCGTCAGTAACGCCATTCGTCACGCCACCCGCTTAGATTAGATTAATTGAATGCCTGATTAAGTTAATTGAATGCCCGGTTAGGTTAATTGCACGCCCTTGACGATTGGTTAGGTTAAGTCGTGATATTTTCGTTAGTTTTAACGAAAATATCACGACTTAACCAATCGTCAAGGGCGTACAGTTGACCTAACCGGGTGTATATATATGTATATACAGTATATACTCGTATATATTGTTCAACGTCCTCCCGGGCAACGCCGGGTCGCTCAGCTAGTTTTATTTATTTTGATTGGGTTCAGAATCTCAACTGAGCCTTGAACGGCCAGGCTCTGAGGGGCTACCTTAACTTATAGCCTACTTCAACTCATTTTTCAACGAAGTGTCTCATTTTTCAAAAATGTTTTCATTTTTCAACGTTGAAAATTGAGGTGCACCTCATTCAACGTTGAAAAATGAGGTGCACCTAATTATTCAACGTTACACCCGGAGAGTACAACCCTCGTGTCTGTTATAAATTATCTCACGTGATATCACGTTCCTAATTTTTTTTCTCTTAAAATTTCTGGCTTAAAAAATGTACGCGTTTGCATCTTGCGGGGCAGTTTTAAACTTTGTTTCTCACAAGTGTCTCTTGTCTGTTTGTGACCCTTTGCAATGTCACAAAGCGGATATTGCAATATAGGCTGAATGTACACCCTGAAATGTCGAATTATTTTCTGAAATACTGATACTGCACTATCGTTAATCGTTCATCAGGGTGCCGCTTAGTAGGGAGTAGCTCTCGTGGCATACATAACTCAAATCCGGAAAGAACCGCGAGCGATTCAGTGATAAAATAAAGGAATGATGGATTGATGCCCCTTTCATAAACAAATCCGTGAAAACAAAATCGCATCGTGTTCATTAGTTTCAGCTATCTTGGCCTTTTGCCTAAAGGTAGCCAAAGGTATAATGTAAACTCGAAGGTACCCAAAGGGATAATATAAATTCTGAGGTTTATATTATATTTTCTCTTAGTGAGTGATTGGGTATATATTGGATATGCCACGTATACTGGGCAAACCTATATACTACAGTATTTATTTTGACACCTCTTTTCCAACTTTTCTGTACCACTTTCTCCAACACTTTTTCCAGACGGCAGTAGTTGCTCTTTTTGTATTTTGTATTTTTGTATTTCAAATTTTTTTCTTGAATCAAAATTTTACATGTACAGAGGGTTGACAAAAGTAAAGACACCTTCAGTTTTTTCCTTAGTTTTTAAGCTGATAATAAAAGTCAATAAACAATAATGAATTTTTTGAATCAATATATTTAGAATTGTGTTGCTTTCTCCTTTACATTATGTAAAGCTCACACACACACACACACACACACACACGTTCTGGCATGTCATTGATGAGCTTTGCCATTTATTTTTTAAAACAATCATCGTGGTGTCTTCAGGGGTCACAGGGCTGGAAGATAGAGGAGGTGATTGAGGGTAAAGGGGCTCGGAGTCAAAAGTAACACCAAGACACGCGATTCCTCTCCCGGGCTTTGGCTGACCTGAAGTAGATGTTAGTTCGCAAATTTTAGAAGTGTGTAACAATTGTTTGGGTACACGAGCATATTAATGTACAAATTCGATTGCTTATAAAGAATAAATATAATGATATTTACATTTAACTGAAGATATTCGGTCCATTCTTTAGGTTTTGTATAGACTTTAATGGTGATATTCGCTCAAAGAGGAACCTCACCAACAAACGGAACGTTTAACAGTAAACATCATAAAAGTTTCACTAACGTCATATAAACGTTTATGATATTTACTAAACGTCCTATTTCTTGCTGGAAAACCTTTAAACTTATCAATGACTCACATTGTATAAAGGGGAAAATACAGTGCTTAAAATTTTGAATGAATATTTATACAAATAAAACACACACACACACACACACACACACACACACACACACACACACACACACACACACATCAGAGTCTTATCATTCTTAAGACCCTCAATATATATATATATATATATATATATATATATATAATATATATAAGTAAAGAACCACAGGGAAAACGAAAAGGAAACACGAAGTCCGAGTGCTTTCGTTATATATTCACAACTTCAGGGACAAGAGAGAAAGATGTGAATATATCCCGAAAGCGCTCGGACTTCGTGTTTCCTTTTCCTTTTCCTTGTGGTTCTTTGCTTATTAAAGAGATCACGTGTTGCTTTGTGATTTCTTTGCATATATATATATAGAGGAGGGGCGACAAGCTTGACCTTCGTGAAATGAGGAATCATCGCGCGGAACTTTTGAAAGGTTGAAAGGTATATGTGTGTGTGTGTGTGTGTGTGTGTGTGTGTGTGTGTGTGTGTCATTAAAATTTGTTTAGTGTTATAGTATTTGAATTCATTTAATCTTCTTTTTTTTTTTAACTTTGAACACTTTTTTGATCAATTGAAGCGATAAAAGGAGTCAAGTGTTTCCCGTTTGTAAGACCGTAAAGGACGAAAGTAGAGTAATATAACAATTAAAATCAAAGTTTTAAATCTTGAAAGACGGTATAACTATAATCGAACCTTGAACATACGACTACATTAAAAAAATACAGGACCTCAAGTAAAAAGACCAAATCCACCGATATATATATATATATATATATATATATATATATATATATATATATATATATGATGAATAAAACCACGAAGGAAAGGAAACACAGAATGGTGCTCAAACGCTTTCGTCTAATGACATCCTCAGTGTTCCTGATGATGTCATTAGATGAAAGCGCTTGAGCGCCATTCTACAGATCTACAGATCTACAGAAGCTAAGGCTAACAAAGACCCTAAGATCCACTCTAAGGCTAGCCCGAGAGAAAGGAAAGAGTAGGGGGTTAAGAGAAGAGAAGAGAATAAGGGGTTAAGTAAGGAGCAACACCTATCATTCGTGGGTTAACATTCATTCAGAAAAAGAGGAAAAAAGTCTCACCATCATCATCCGCCGGCCACTGCCGACAAGTCAGAAAAATAGTCGGAGAGAATAGGAGAGGGGTGAAAGATGAAAAGAAGTAAAATAAGAACGCTTACAAACCATGCAAACACAGTCTTAACTCACTGTCATACCATGCAAACTACAAACATGCAAGGAAAGAGTTAGAGACATGCAAAGTAAGGAGATAAGAAAGAAAAAAAAAAAAAAAAGTAGGTAAAGTTAAACAAAAAGTGGGTTAGTTTACGCTACGAGCTACATCTACGTTCGTGTTAGTCTACTTTTTTTTTTCTTTAAATTATTATTATTATTTTTTTTTTTTTTAATAATTTAATTGCTGGCATCACACGCTGGCATGTCACAAGCTGGCATTCATCGTCAACAGACTCATCCTCGAGCACCACCACCAGAGCTCCTGTTGTTAACTTTCTTTTTTTAATTTTAAACAACGTTAATATTTTTAAAATGTCTGTCAAGGCGGTTCTTCAACACATTAACGCTGGTAGAATGAACGACTGACGCGGGAAGATTATTCCATTTATCAATTACCTTAAACGTAAAGAAGTTTTTAGCGATATTAGTAATGAAACGTCTGCCACGCAACTTAAATCCGTTATTGCGAGTATTACTATTATCGAAAGTGAACAATTTATCAAAATTTACGTTATCGATGTTATTAACGATTTTGAAAACTTCAATAAACTCCCCCCTTAATCTCCTAGTTTCGAGTGAATACAAGTCTAACTCTTTAATCCTATCTTCATAAGGCTTATTGCGCAATGACGGAATAAGTTTCGTGGCACGACGCTGAACCCTTTCTAACCTATCAATATCCTCACGCAAGTACGGGCACCAAAACTGAACGGCATATTCTAAATGAGGCCTGACTAGGGACTTATAAAGGGGCAATATAATAGCCTTCGATTTAAATTCGAAATTACGCGCTATGAAGCCTAACATCCTATTAGCTTTTGCGCAAGACAATCTGTTTCCTTTCCTTCGTGGTTTTATTCATCATAAATATTTTTCACGTGTTACTTTCGTGAAATAATTTTCATATATATATATATATATATATATATATATATATATATATGTAAATGAAAATTAAAATGAAAAGGTTTATTGGCAGACTATAGTCCATATGACAAATATTATTAATACAATGACAGTTCATATACTAAGGATAGAAATATATACAATTGATTAGAAATAATACTGCAATGTCGAAGTTAAGTGGAGCTACAGACAGACGTTTTCGTACCAAGAAGTCCATAGCTTAGACTCTTAGAGGATAAATGGCAGGACTCATGGATAGCTTGGATGATCGGGTTAGTTGATTTTTTAATTCTTTGCATTAGACTGTGTTGAGCACGTCTTGTTACCTCCGGGAAGCTCGGGACATTGCGGTTAGCAAACATTTGTGAAGCTGAGCATCTCGGGGGTAATTTATGTAAGAGTCTAAAAGACCTGTTGTACAGCAAATTTAGGGTTCTGCCAGAACCTTTTTTATAATTCACCCAGAGTTGCTAACCGTATACATTACTGCAGAAAGTACGAAAGAGTGTCTTTAGCTTCACTTGTACAGAATCGAAAGTTCCTTATGGTCATATTCGCTTTAGCACACAGGCTTCGAGATTGTTTTCTTATATCCGAGTCATCACTCAAGGAGCTGGTAATAGTTTGACCCAAATATTTAAACTCTTGTACTTCCTCAATTACTTCACCATTCATTTTAAACCTTATATCAGCTGGCTGATTACAGCTTTTAGGATGAAATGGCATAACCTTAGTTTTTGTAACATTAAAAAGAATATCATGTTTCTGCGAATACACTTGGCAGACATTTAGTAGCCGATCCAGACCTTTAACAGAAGGACTTATTAACACCATATCATCGGCATAAACTAAGTCATTTATCCTTGTGTTATCTATACAACATCCCACTGTTGCCTCATTAAGTGAAGCAATTAATCCGTCAATATACACATTAAACAGCATAGGGGAAAGCAAGGAGCCTTATCTCACCCCGCAAGAGGAGCCAAAACACTCGGATAGTACATTGCCCCACCTAACAGTGAAAGATTGGTGGGAATACCAAAATTTCAATAAATTTAATACGTACATGGGAACCTTCCTGTCTTCTAGTTTTGCAAATAAAATATTGTGGGTCATCCTATCATATGCCTTACTTATATCAAGGAAACAGCTATAAATGGTTGAATTACTGTCAATGTATTTAGATATTATTTCTTTAAGTACATAGATACACAAGTCAGTTGAGTGGGGCCTTTTAAAGCCAAACTGATTAGGAGATGTCCATAGGAAATCATTTAATCGGAGTGACAAGAGTTTTTCTAGTAGTTTCGAGAAGCAGGAAGCGACAACAATAGGCCTGTAATTATTGCTGGACAGAATGTCTCCGTACTTATTTTTGACCAGGGGCAAGATATATACCCTCATGAACTCTGCAGAGATATAGCTATGAGCAAGCATGGCTGATAGGAGCAATGATATATGCAGACATACTATGTCATTTGCATATTTTAAGTGCTCATTCGATAAGTCATCTACCCCTGACGCAGAACCAGTCTTTAACTCTTTAATTAACCTCTTTACTTCAGAAAATGATATCAAAATATTTTCCCTTGTCCCTCCCACAATCGTTTCGCTGTAATCTATCTTAAGATTATCCCTACTCACACTGTTAAGAATGTTAGAGTAGTGGTTTTTCCACAGCTTTGCAATTTCATCCTCCCCCGACACCCCATCGATTGTCGGAGGGAGGACATTTTTGACACCCGTTTGATTCAACAAATTTCCAAAATTTGTTATTATCGTTATTTATGCGAGCTTCACAGGCTTTTGATGCTCGAATAGACTCTTCTTCCTGTTTACATCGCCTTATGGCCGCCTTATACTGACCCCGACTTCTACACATATTCATGTATACTGGTCCTAATCTGGGTCTACCATGAAAGCACCACAAATCATAGGCGTCTTTCGATTCCCTCTTCAAGGGAGCAATAAAATCATTCCATCCAGGAATAACCTTAGTATGATAGTTGCAAGATTTAATCAGGGGCTTCCTGCTTCTCTTAACAGGGATATTATCTTACTATAATACCTATCTATGAGTTTCCAGTGAGAATCATTTGAGCAAGGATTATTTATTACAGGCAAGGTGCAAAATTTCTAAATTATTAAAGAGGTGACATATTCTGTCTTTGTATTCTATTCTCTGCTGCATATTAACATTGAACCAATCGACACGATTATTCTTACCTATTGAGTTCTTGTTAAGTCGTGTTGCGCATAAATTGGTAACGTTAATTAATATTTCTAATGGTCTATGATCAGAAAGAAGGAAATCATGCAAAATATGAACTCTAACAATTCGATCCTTTAGATTATTACGAGTGAGACAATGATCAATCCACCTGGTGGTACCACTCATATCGCTAACGTATGTAAAATTACCACTGGCTACCCCTAATACATCTACTTAAATTGGCCGACTCGCACATGTTACCCAATTCTACAAAGAATTCCGAGTTCACATGTGCGTTAAAGTCCCCCATTATTATACAGTGAGAATATTTGGGATTATCTGATAATGACTTAATTTTGTACACCAAATCAATGTATTCATCTAGATTACTGCCTATGTTGTATGGTAAATAGTAGTTTACAATTAATATGCAATCATTGTTCACTTGTAATTCAATGCCTAACAACCTTACATTATTGCTTGTTAAAAATCTTATATGTTTTGACAAATTTTTCCTTAATAAGAAAGCAACACCACCAAAAGGCCTACCGTGCATTAATTCATCTGACAAGTCTACTGCTGATGACGCATGGTACATATATATATATATATATATATATATATATATACCCTTCTGGGATAATTAAATCCACTATAGTCCGAATAAGTAATGGTAAATGACAAATACCATAGTTTTTCTTTTTCATGATGCTAGCCCGACGTGGGCAACGGGTCACTCCCAAAGAGGTCCCATAAATATAGCTTCCCTCACCAGCAATCTGCAAAGCAGACAGGATCCAGCTTTGGGACATTGATCTAGGGTTTAAAGCAGTCTAGCCCTGCTACATTTAGAACCTCAATATAAGCAAACGACTCGCTGTCTTCACGTCAGATTGAATACATCAAAGAAAAAGGGGTAACTATTGTATTTTAGCCAAAAACCAAAACTTAAACCTCAACTGGCAGAATTGAGCGTCCACTTTTCAAGGCACATAACATGTCCGTTTCAAGATGGGAATGAACTCAGAATGGTCCCCTGAGTTTTTTATGATACACACAGACCGTGCATGGAACGAGGAACTCTTCTGGGATAATTAAATCCACCCCCCCTTCGCAACACCCCACCCCCTTTGCAACAGCCCACCCCCTTTGCAACACCCACCCCCCTTTGCAACACGTTGCATGACACCCCCACCCCATTTGAATGATCAATAATAATAGAAATATGAACGTAATGTTGCAATGTCGCAAAAGGGGTGGGGGTGTTGTGCAACATGTTGCAAAGGGTGTGTGGTATTGCAAAGGGGGGTGGGGTGTTGCAAAAAAAACCAAAGTTGCAAACGGGAGTGGGGGATGCTGCAGGTGTGAAACTTGGAGGCGGCGTTATCCCCCAAGAGAAAGGAGAGAAAGGAGGAGAGGTGTTCACCTGGCATGAGCCAAGTGCATATTAAGACTTCAGCCGAGTAGGCGTTGTCTTATAGGCTCCTAATCAGCCAGTTGGCTTAGAAGGAGCCAAGGGGGGAGGGTACACCTGAAGGGGGGAGAGAGAAAGAGAGAAAGAGAGAGTATCGGCCGTTGTTGCCGATTGCAAGGGCATGCAACTTGAAGGCGGAGTTCTCCCCCAAGCTATTTTCGTATACCTAACCTAAGAGGCCTCTAAGGGGTTTTCCCGAAGGGCCAGAAAGAGAAAGGACCAGAGGTCCTTGCTCGGCTGGGAGCCGAGCTTGTATGACTCCGTCATCAGCCTCTCGCTCTTTTATAGACCGCTAATCCGGCTGAGTTGCCAGATAGCGCCATGTATTCAATAGAAGGCTGAGTTGCAAGTTTGTGCTATATATTTAATTAATTAATTCATATATTAATCGAAGGCTGAGTTGCCAGATACCACTTACGTTCCAAATTTATCGGTGTGTTTGCGAAGAATGAAACATTGAGTTTGCCAAGTACGCGAGAATGCGGTAGTCTTATTGTGAACACAGATGTCATCGGTAATGAAGGGATTCATTGGATCGCTGTCTATTTTAAAAATAGACAGCGCATGTACTATTTTGATTCACTCGTTACTCAACCCTGGAGTGACCCTATTATTGTAAAATTTCTCGCTCAGTTACATATTCCCGAAGTTGTATGGAACCCGTTTCGTATACAAGGATATTTTAGTAATGCTTGCGGAATGTACTGCGTCTCATTTCTCATGCATATGTCATGTGATAAAGAATTTATAAATTTTTAAAATTTATTTGACCCGTGTCACACTCGCCGAAACGATGAAATGATATGCAGACAGATAAAAATCCGTTTTCCAATTGTACGTACTCGTTGTATAGTATAATGTTTTTGTTCGTGTGTGTATATTTGTAACGGTATATTCTGTAGTTTAAGATGGTTATTGTACTGATTTCTTTCATTTAATAAATTTATGAAAATATATTGTCTTCTTACCCCAAAAAGATCGAAAAACACTTACATTATTTCGGTGTGACATTCATTATGCTGACTGATCAGTATATCCTCCGTATTCATGACACGAGATTCTTCAAAAGATTGTATAACACGTCAAATCCTCATCGGACCTTAAAGGAATAATGTTCATATTGATTCTTTTTTAATAAAAACATATACAGAATATACCGACAGACCCCATTATTTGAAGATATCTTTGGTTCGAAACTCATTTAAGAGGTAAATCCGAATAACATTTAAAACACGCAAAAGATTGCCATAAAAATTTCGGTTTTAACATAATGGTGAGTATCTAAATGAAGTATTTGACGAGATACTACAACCCTCCATATATATAAAATCATGTTTCTTGTGAATAAATTATGACATTTACATTTCTATGGTAGTCCCTTGCGTCGGATTGTAAGGAGCGTCACTGCAAATATCTTCAACGGTTTGCGTTGGAAATAATTCATCACGGTCAATCGCGTTAAAAAGATTAATTGCAGTCAATGCTGCAGTGTCACCTTCTTCATACAAATCCGGAAAAACGTAAAGTTCGTGGTCCATGGTGGAGGGAATGCACTGGCAGAGGGAATGATTATTCACTGACGCGAAAATAGCTACTGTTACTCCAAACTGAAAAATATTTCCTTTTATATGCACAATCGCCAAGCTCCGCCCCAAAAGATTAAGGCCAGATGTTCGTAGTGATTGGCTGCCAGGGTAGCTGGGTGGAGCTATGACAAGTTTGTGTACCAATCGTAACACCGCTATAACGGGTCCGGACGTGTAATGGCATCTTTATATTTTCTCCAATAGATTTAATGCTCGTATTACCCCTTGCTGTCTTTACCATGTCAATATTTTTCCCCCACTATTCCCGGATCATTAGTCACTAATGTAATCGAGAGGATTTTATAATAAAGAAATTATAAATATATCCATTCCTTTAATTATATTTTTAAAAAAGAAAAGAGCATTCGGCTTCCACGTTAAACTGTGGGTCTAAGGCGGAGTGAAAACCTTAACCGTTGTTACAATTTGGGGAAGAACTAGTTGTTATTATTACTAAAGAGAAAAATCGTGCATTAGCATGTCTTGCGGTCATACTACCCCCGGATCAAATGATCCTGTTATGTTGAAATTATGATGAGCAACGACTCCCTGACGAGATCTATTTCTTGAACTGATCCACAAAGCAGATGTTCACATCTTCTGAAGACTGCATGTTCCACATTTTATAATAAAGAAATTATAAATATATCCATTCCTTTAATTATATTTTTAAAAAAGAAAAGAGCATTCGGTTTCCACGTTAAACTGTGGGTCTAAGGTGGAGTGAAAACCTTATCCGTTGTTACAATTCGGGGAAGAGCTAGTTGTTATTATTACTAAAGAGAAAAATCTTGCATTAGCATGTTTTGCGGTCATACTACCCCCGTCTCAAATGATCCTGTTATTTTAAATCTGTACCACCCTATATATATATATATATATATATATATATATATATATATATATATATATATATATATATTTCCATTCCTTTATTTATTTTAAAAGAATGAACAAAACTCTCTTTCTTTCTATATATATATACAGTGGAACCTTGCTTAACGAGTGCCTCGTATAACGAGAAATTCGTATAACGAGCCAAAAGAATGGGGGAAAATTACCTTGCATAACGAGCGACACTTTGCTTAACGAGCAAGAAATTGTGCGGGAGAATTTGTCAGGGGAGGACGAAGAAACGCCCGTAGCAGAACAACAACCCTCCAGTGCAATAAGGGAGATGCTGAGATCTTGGGAATCTGTTGTATCATACGTTGAAAAGCATCATCCTAATAAGGCAGTGACTATGCGATCTACAAATTTATTTAATGATAATGTTATCACGCATTTTCGTCAAAATTTAAAGCGTAGACAAAAACAAATGACTCTAGACAGTTTCCTCGTGAAAAAGGATCCAAAAGAAAGTGAAAGTGCCTCTAAAAAATTTAAAGCTAGTGACTGTGAGCTCGTCGAGAATGTTATTGCATTGAACGAAGACGATTTCTCCTTCCCCTCAATAACCCTCTCCTCCTCCCCTGTCTCTTCATTTCCTTTGCGTGCGTCAGGAGCACCTTCTCTCTTCGTAAGTTATTATAAATTTCACCGTTTACTAATTATTTACATTCTCTTTTGGGTTAATTTTTATTAATAATCTTTTCATTTCATGCAATAATAATTTAAAAAACGCCTTTAAATATCATTATAAATATTATTTTAAGTATTTTTTAAGCATGGAACGCATTATCATATTTTACATTGATTCCTATGGAAAAAATTGCCTTGTTTAACGAGCATTTTGCATAACGAGCACAATTCGGGAACGAATTATGCTCGTTAAGCAAGGTTCCACTGTATATATATATATATATATATATAATTATTAGTACTTTCAGGTTTGCCCACCTCATGCACCTTGTTTCTTTCGCTGATTATTATTTAATATAATTGTGTGTATATCTTTCAATAACAGAGATGTTATCTAAGAATATGACACCATACAAATTACGCGTAAATAAAAATATAAAACATTTTCTTCGTTTCATTGTAGAAGTAATAACAACAGCCAAATTAAGAATTGGAGTGAAGTGAGGTTTATCCCGAGTAGACTGGAAGAAAGGTCAATTCGCGGTTATTTTGTTCCTTCAAAAAAGGCCTCTGGGCAAACAGGTGTGATTCGAGTCGGGGATCGTTTCCTCGTGTGTGTGTGTGTTTGTGTGTGCACGATTTGTTCATTCGTTTATTATATACAATCACCTATCTTCGTAAGGTTTCTTTTCTTTTAATTGTTTAGTGATTTTTTAATGTTTTAATTCACTTTAAGGTGAAAATCCATTTATATATATATATATATATATATATATATATATATATATATAAGGAATGACAAAATTAAATAGACACGGTTATTATGATTCTTTCTATATATATATACAAACACAGATGGGGTGAGAAGTTTGGGGGGAATGAGGGAGGAGGGGGACGATCGTGTGTTTTGGTTTATTTTCACCTATCTTCGTAAGTTTTCTTTTTTTTCTGATTTTCATTCACATGATATGTACAGAGGCGCGTGTGTGTGTGTGTTTGTGTGCACGAGTTGTTCATTCGTTTATTATATATACAAGCACAGATGGGGTGAGAAGTTTGGGGGGAATGAGGGAGGAGGGGGACGACCGTGTGTTTTGAATTGTCGTATGTTTTGCCTATCTTCGTAAGTTTTCTTTTCCTTTCGTTTTTCCCACTGTTATTCGTGACAACAGCGATTAACTACCATCATATAAATATATTGTGGTATTTTGATTAATATATGCTTTAATTTAATAAATATTGCTATCTGGCAACTCAGTCTTCGATTAGAAAAATATATAGCATAAACTGGCAACTCAGCCTTCTATTGAATACATGGCGCTATCTGGCAACTCAGCCGGATTAGAGGTCTATAAAAGAACGAGAGGCTGATGACGGAGTCATACAAGCTCGGCTTCCAGCCGAGCAAGGACCTCTGGTTCTTTCTCTTTCTGGCCCTTTGGGAAAACCCCTTAGAGGCCTCTTAGGTTAGGTATACGAAAATAGCTTGGGGGAGAACTCCGCCTCCAAGTTGCATGCCCTTGCAATCGGCAACAAAGGCCGATATTCTCTCTTTCTCTCTCTCTCTCTCCCCCCTTCAGGTGTACCCTCCCCCCTTGGCTCCTTCTAAGCCAACTGGCTGATTAGGAGCCTATAAGACAACGCCTACTCGGCTGAAGTCTTAATATGCACTTGGCTCCTGCCAGGTGAACACCTCTCCTCCTTTCTCTCCTTTCTCTTGGGGGATAACGCCGCCTCCAAGTTTCGCACCTGCAGCATCCCCCACCCCCCCTTTGCAACTTTGGGGGAAAATTTTCTCGCAACACCCCACCCCCTTTGCGACATGTTGCACAACACCCACCCCCTTTGCAACATGTTGCATTACACCCACCCCCCCTTTTGCGACATTGCAACATTACGTAATAAATTGCAACATTCCTGCACTCTACCCTTTTGCGGCTATACTACTAGCGTTCTACCCTTCTTATCTAAATCTGTTCTGAAGGAATTCAAAACAACAGGATCGAGTTGAAAAAGACCTTTGCTTATGTTGAAGTTATTTGTAAGCAAAGGTGGGCAGTTGCGGCGCAACATTTTTGGTTGCGCTTGCGCCGCATATTTTTACAGAGAGTTGCGGAATTGTTTGCGGCGCAACTTATATATGCAGTTTCAAGATTAGCGCGCAACGCGCAAATTTAATATTACTTCTCTGTAAAAATAACCCAAGCGAATGTAACTTAAATATTTTTATCTGGCAACACTGCACTTCAATTGTTTACATTCAGTCACATTCTCAATGCGCCAGTATCACTGTCTGACTTTCTGTACTAGTACTAGTGATGCGGAAGCGGCAGACAAAGGGGACTTCCTCGAGCAGCTGTACGACACAGGAGTAATCAGCAAACAGAAGAAGGAGAACACAATGCTGGTGAACAGTTTCCTGGACAAGAGGCCGGAGAAAAATATCGCGAGGAACGTGTTCAATTGCAAGGAACTGACAGACCTCTTTGTGCAGTATAACACACCCATTCCCTCAAGTGCGGCTGTAGAACGTCTGTTCTCTTTGGGGAAGGATGTTCTGAAGCCAAAACGGGCTGGACTCTCCGATCCACACTTTGAGATGCTGGTGTTCATGAAGGGAAACCTGGCTCTTATGTAGTGATTTTTTTGCATTTATTATATATTGTAATAAAATATTGATATTATCTTTTTCTGTATCAGATATATTTTGTTTAACTTGTAAAAAGGCTTTTTATTTTAATATTATTTTATTTATTTTTCAAAAGTTGCGCGTTGCGGTTGCGCTTGCGGCGCAACTTTTTGAAAAAGGGTTGCGCTTGCGCGTGCGGCGCAACTATTTCAGCAGAGTTGCGGTTGCGGCTGCGGCGCTACAAAAATCGTTGCGCGTGCCCACCACTGTTTGTAAGTTAGATAATGGCAGACTCAAGAATATTTCTATTAACAATGTTGCCAGAGTGAAATAAAACTGAAGCATTATTAAAATAAATACAGTGGGATAACTCTGACAAATGGACAAAAAGGGCACTGGACGACTGTCCTGTTCTAACGGAATATTGATGCTGTTTTATACGTGTGTGCAAATACTTTCCCGTCTGACCTATGTAAAAGGAATCACATTGTTTACAACCAATTTTATAGATAATGCCTGAATTATTGGTAGGGCTATTATTTACTATGATATTTTTCACAATATTGTTATATGAAAATACTACATTAACATCCAAAAGTTTAAGT
This sequence comes from Bathynomus jamesi, assembly GCA_023014485.1. Taxonomy (NCBI): domain Eukaryota; kingdom Metazoa; phylum Arthropoda; class Malacostraca; order Isopoda; family Cirolanidae; genus Bathynomus; species Bathynomus jamesi. The sequence continues at coordinate 803,608 of JAJOZX010000041.1, read as the reverse complement.
ACATTAGCAATGCCTAAAAAGCCCGGGAAAAATGGAAGTACTAAAATATTTTTTGACAAAGTCCGAGTGTTATTATTCACACGATAGAAATTCGTTTTGCCTTATTGAGACAAGATTCCATAAACGCAGATGCATAACACAGATCACTTCCAATACCGTTGATTTTTTCCAATTCGGCATCGATGTATTCCAGACTGGCGATCCTAAGGGCGTGGAGAAACATTGCTTCGTGGTTTTATTCATCATAAATATTATTCACGTGTTACTTTCGTGAAATAATTTTCATATATATATATATATATATATATATATATATATATATATACTGTATATATCTGGCTTAACTAATCTTTAAGAACTTTTTCAAAGCGTGGTTGAAATTTACGTCATCGGGCGGTAGATGTAGTATATTTAGATTTTCAAAAAGCGTTTGACACCGTACCGCACAAAAGACTCATTGAAAAAACTAAGGCTCATGGAATCAGGGGTGTAGTAATAAATTGGATAGAAGAGTGGTTGCGAGGTAGGAAACAGAGGGTGGTCGTTGATGGAGCGCAGTCATCTTGGGCTAATGTAGCTTTTTCTTATACAGTATATATTAACGAGTTAGATGTCGGCCTAGTTAGTACAGTTTCAAAGTTTGCGGATGACACGAAGTTGCAATTAATGATGAAGATAGAGGTAAAATCCAGAAAGATGTGAACAAAATCATTGATTGGTCAGTCACATGGCAAATGAAATTTAACGTCGATAAGTGCAAAATTTTACATATAGGTTCGCGTAATGGTAATTGGTGCTAGGTTTTATAGCTAGGAATTTTTAGTACAAATCGCGCGATATTATTGTTTCTCTTTATAAATCATTAGTTAGACCGCATTTGGATCCAATTTTGGAATCCGCATATGCGAAAAGATATAGACAAAATCGAGAGTTCAAAGACGAGCAACTAAGATGATTCCGTCGCTTAGGTCGAAGTCGTACGAGGATAGGCTTAAGGAGTTAAAATTGACTACACTCGAGACTAGGAGGTTAAGGGGTGATCTAATCCAGGTTTTTAAAATTATGAACGGGTTCGATAACGTAAATAGAGATAGCTTTTTCGAAATATCACAATATAATAGAGCTAGAAATAACGGGTGTAAGTTGACAGGAAGAAGGTTCGAGGCAGCAGTTGCCAAAAACTTTTTTACGCATAGAATAGTTAATAGCTGGAATAGTTTGCCGGTACAAGTAATTAGTAGCACGTCTATAAACATGTTTAAAAATCGATTAGACGCATATGTTGATAGATTGGGTATAGTTTAAGGTAGTAAAATTAAGGCTTTGTGGTTCGGAACCCACGTAAAATTGTAGGTCCCCTCCGCCACCACGGGGGATATGCGCAATACACAACTACAACCACAGTTAGATAGACTAGCCATGAGTGGATCCCAGGGTCTTTGTTAATCTGAAACATTATAACATAACATTATATATATATATATATATATATATATATATATATATATATATATATATATATATATATATATATATATGCCTGCGTTGTACAAATTGATATATAATGTTGCGTAGTTTATATATATATATATATATACACACACACACACATATATATATATATATATATTTCCCTACATTGTAGAAGTTGATATATGATGTTGCGCACATTGCGACAAAAGAGGAACCATGCACCACTGAATACAATGCAAATATATCTCTGACGAAAGCTGTCTCATTCAGACTCGTGGGAAAGCCTGGAGCCATATCGAATTATTCAGCTTTTGTGTATAAAAACACGCTCCATAATCTCGATATGATATATATGTATATACCTCGTTAACCTCGTTGTAGTTCTACGCGTTGGTCTTTCTTCACACGAAGGTCAAGCTAGTGGCCCTGCGTCTAGGCCTGGCTTGGTGGAGGAGCGAGTTCCCTTAAAATTCCTGACCATTAGTGGTAATCGTAAGAGGTTGTAAATTCATCTCTCTCCTTCAGTGTCTCTTTCTGTAGAAACTTCGTCCAATAAAATCATTTTGAGTGAAAGAAAACTCCAATTAAGAACGTAAGTGTTTCATTCCACTCCTTCAGTAAATTGATTAAAAATTATTTCCAATTTTTGTTACTCGGATGTCACTCCCTTTCCTAATTCTCTTTGTTACCCTCTTTTCCTAATCCATTTTCACCCCCTTTCCTAATCCTCTTTGTCATCCCCTTTCATAATTCCCCCTCCCTTACCTTCGGTCCGTCTCTCTCTTCTTACCTACCCCCATCACTCCTCAGTCATACCCGATGGAAACCTTGGTATGATACGGGGACGATAAACTCCACGCAACGTAACTACAAAGGCAAACAATACAAACCACGAATAGCCGATACCTTTCCGCCATATAAACGGCAATTATTATCGTCCTCAACAAGCTATTTAATTAATATATATAGAAAAAAATAACTTACAAACACAAAACAGGATAACGTTATATATATACAGCGTGTCCCAAAGAAATGTATACACATTTTGTTCGATAATACCAGCTATGAGGATAATAAATATATTACTGTTTATATGTTTTTTAATAAAGAATTTTCTCCTGAATCTAAATATGTAATTATTTTTATTAAAAATTGAAGAACAAAAAAGTTACAGATGTTTAAATTAGAATTATTATTATTTTCGAGACTTCATGTGCGATATTTTCTAATATTTTTTTTTATGGCCTGGCCTGCCTTTTAACCGACTGTTTTGAGATACTTATGTTTAGTGCCTAGCTTAGCCTAGCCATTTCGTTGAGTTCTAATTAGGCAAGACTACAGTTTTGCTCTAACCTTATCTAACATCTTATAACTCTGCGATGTTTGTTCTTTTCTACTGTAAGTGAGAATTGCCCTTAAAAATGGCCAACTTAAGACTAACATTCGACCAACGTAAGTTTGTATTAAAGTGGTACTTGAAATCAGAAAACATAAAAGAAGTCCAAAGACAGTGGAGACGGGAATTTGAAACGGAACCACCAACGCGGATTACAATTGCACGTATCCGAGATAAGTTTGAAACCGACGGCACTGTGCAAAACTTACAAAAACAACGTTCTGGAAGACGTCGAACATCTTAGATAAAGTGTCATTTAACCATGGAATTTGTAAATTTTTTGAATTAACTAATAATTACAACATTTATGCTTCAATATCAACACTAAACATAAGTATCTCAAAACAGTCGGTTAAAATATTAGAAAATATCGCACATGAAGTCTCGAAAATAATAATTATAATTTAAACATCTGTAACGTTTTTGTTTTTCAATTTTTAATAAAAATAATTACATATTTAGATTCAGGAGAAAATTCTTTATTAAAAAACATAAAAAGTAATATATTTATTATCCTCATAGCTGGTATTATCGAACAAAGTGTGTATACATTTCTTTGGGACACGCTGTGTATATATATATATATATATATATATATATATATATATATATATATATTATACACACACAGGGCGATTAATGATGAAGATAGAGAAAAAATCCAGGAAGATCTGAATAAAATCGCGCGATATTATTGTTCCTCTTTATAAATCATTAGTTAGACCCCATTTGGAGTACG